>JANSTR010052227.1:0-13068 GCA_025434805.1 Antipathozoanthus remengesaui | reverse complement strand
TAAAATTACTAGCAATAATATTTTTAAAAACAACACCTTCCAAACTAGCGCTTGCCGTCTCAACAGCAGAATAAAGTGGTGTAATTACATTGATTGACAGATACGTGATTATTAGAATATGATTGGTTAGTGTGAATCGTGCCTCCGGTGGAAACATCCACCGGTGAAATTTGGCGCCCTGCAAGTGATACAAGTCGCCTCATCTCTCGCACCTCGCTCCACTCGTCGCTTCAAGACTCGCTAGTTTGTGCCTTCAGCGCTCAAATTCAGGTATTTCCTTGGAAAATTCCTCTTGTGTGATTTGTGAGGCGACTTGTCGCAAGTCTAGGGCCAGCTATTAACAGGCAATTTGAAGGTAATTTTCATTTCAGAGTTTTCTGCAGTAGAGAAAAAGGAAAGGTCAGCAACTGCATTTTCACAATATTATGTCAGTACATAGATACATAAACATTCTAGAATTCCATTGAATTCTGTCTAATTTTGAACAATTTCTAATCTCTATCAAAAAAAACATTTGAAAGTGGGCTTTGTGACCATATTCTCATAGAACTCTTGCTCATTTTGAATATGAAGATGGTGGGAGAGAGAGAGGGTACATGTATGTAGTGATATTGTGTTTTGTCACAACTCTGACTGTCAGAAATCACCTTCAAATCAAATTTTCTTCGACAGAGGATCCATCTTGACATCCAAGTAGGAGAACACGCTAATGACTATGCACAGATTGCAGCAAAGGACAAGTTAACTGAGCTGCAGTTAAGGATCCGACAATTGCTTGACCAGGTTGAACAGATTAGCAAGGAACAGAACTATCAGAGGGTGAGTTGGGATATGTGCAAAGAAATTTTTTACCAATACTGCTTACTACTAATGTTAAATCAATTTGAACATGTGTAACTGTAAGAAAAGTTGGATAATAAATTTCTTATTAAACAGTTTAGTGTGTACAGTATGGGTGGAAATTTTTACTTGTCTTTTGACAGTGGAAATTTTTACTCATCTCTTACTTCATGGCTCGTAAAAAATCCACTCCTACTAAACACTAAACTGTCTTATAAGACATATGCATAGCAAGACATCGCAAACTATTTATGACCCACCTAAATTGCATTATGAATAACATATTTTAAAAGTACTATAGAGCTCTACTATACATCTGAATGTTTAGTAAGAAAATAGATCTATGGATCTTGTATTATACCAACAAGAAATAGAAACTGAAACTGTATGTTTCTTCTGATTCTTAGTTCCGTGAGGAGAGATTCCGTCAGACAAGTGAGAGCACAAACCAGCGAGTGCTGTGGTGGGCATTGGCACAGACATTCATCTTGCTCACAACTGGCTTTTGGCAAATGAGGCATCTAAAGGGCTTCTTTGAAGCTAAGAAGCTTGTGTGATAGTAAATTGTAATTTAAAAAAGTTAAATAAGATATCCAGACCAAAGTTAAGTTCTTTGTGTTTGACATATACAGTAAAACAGATCCATGCAAAAAGATGAGATCCTTTTAGTATGTGAAACTGAGGTTCAGTAATAACTGGATTCTTTTCATTCTTTGCTGTTTTGTCAACACGACTTTGAACTAATGCTGACAAATGCATCCAGCACATGTTTGTGTCTCAAAAGCTGTTTTTATATTTTAGCAATCCTTTGTTTTGGAATACGACTTTCAGTCTGATTAAGATTTTCCCCACTTTTTATTCTCCGCTCTTTACTAAATCCAGTATATTCCGAGTGACATTCTATTGTCATTGGGCTATGGAAAGCTGATTATACATGCACTTTCAAATGATTAACATTGAAATAATAAGTTTAGTTAGAGTATGTGACTGGGGTTTTTGTTCCAGATTCAGGGGTTTTAAAGGGAGAGTTTCATTTATGTGGTGCACACCAATGCCATAAGCTGTGTTGGGCCCATGAACCAAGACATGCAATGGAAACTTTTGAACTTTTGTCACTTTAAATTGTACTTGCTTTTTCAGGAGATGAATATTTGGTGTGGATGAAGCACAGATATCTTGGCCTTTTGGTCCCATTTTCTAATTACTTCTGCCTTATGGCATGGGTGTTCATACAAATTAATAATAGTGCTTGTAATTTCAATTGGCAGATGAAGTTTGTCTCCTAAACTTACACGAAGTGCACACGAAGTTAACTGCTGTCAGCATTAAGGTTGTTTTTTTATGTCTTCCATCAAAACTGCATTGTGATACAAGACTAGCTAGAGAAGTTTGAACTAGTGCAGCTACTTTAACCCTTTCACAAGTTCCCAATAGTACGAAGTGCCAACTGTACATTGCTAAGTTCTCATTACTGGTCTTCATACAGTTCCTATTGATATGTTGGGAGAATTTCTTTAAGTTTGGAGTGTGCTATCAGTTTCCTAATTCACACAACTGATGAACTTGTTATATACTGACATTGTAAGGAGAAGATATATGTTGATAAACTTGGTTGGAGTGAAAGGGAGAATTGAACACAATAGTATTTTTTAGTTGGTTGTGATTAGCTTGTATGGTACTCTGCAAATTTAATATTTGCTGTTTGGAGCGGCAGTTATTGGGTTTAGATTTTATTAGTTCAACACTGTCTTGTTTGAAGAAGATTGGAAATTGTTTATTGTTATTCAGTGCTGTGTTAGTACTATATACGGCATTTTTCAATAGCAATCATGGACAGTACAGTGGAACCTGGATTTTACGATGCTCAGTCTAACGATATCCTCGATTTTACCGGGATAACGTTTTGCTTTCTCCCGACAAAAATACAGTAGAATGTATGAAAAAAGACCTCGATGTAACGATACCTCGATTTTACGATACTTTTTTCTTCTCCCGAGGCATATCGTAGAATCCAGGTTCCACAGTATGTATACCTTATTTTCGCCAATTCTAAGGGTGCGTTCGTTTGGCACTTTTCCAGAATAAGAACAATTTTAGAATATTTCGGAATATTCAGATTCCCATTTTAAAGTAATCTGTAATTGAATGAAGTCCCAATTAAACGAACAGCTCTTCCAAGTAATCCATGTATTCCGAACGCACCCTACGAATGTTGGATACCTTTCAAGGATCAGTTCAAAGGGGCCTTTGTTTGGAGCAATTTCTAAAGATCTTTATTGATCAATTTTCAAAATAATAGCCATTCCAGGACTCCTTTCACCAGTTCTGCTCGGTGGCGGCCCTCGGTTTCCTATTGGCAGAAGGTACTTTAATAGCTTAAAAGGTCTGTGCCTGATGTAGCACTATGTTGATTTGAAAATCTGCTGTAAGGTATTGTGACTGAGGTTTCTCACGCACCGTTGTGTTTGAGAGGTGACCACTGTTAGTTGGGAAAGTTGAGAAAGGACAGTTGTAACAATAAAGAAGTGGAAATCACATATTTCAGTTGTTCCAGTTACTTTGTTTGGGAGTTCATGGCATCGGGCATACTAACAACACCAAGTGTCTTTAACAAGCCGTTTCTCGCCATACTACTGACTAGTTAGACTTTTTGGCAAATCCCCAAAAACAATTTTTTGTTCGATTTCTCATTTTAAGGGACGTTTTACTCTTGTTTCGCGATAACTTGACCGGTTGACAAAATCATCCGGTGACGCAACGGTGAGTACAACGAGGTTGTTTTGACTATAGAAATACCATCAGGAATCTCGTATAGGCATTAGCGCATTACTGGCAGTGCTCGTAATTTTGCCAAATTATGCTAGAATTCCCAAATTATGCTGCCGATTTCCGAAATTATGCTCACAAAATGACATAGATTCTGTACATATAGGCGCGCAATAACGACACCAAATTTTGATGTTTTGAAATATGTTGTTGTAACTTTATGTGTTTTATGGCAGTGAGTCAAAGTTAATCGGACGCCATTTGGTGCATTGACGTATGGCAGTTGTGCTAGCTTACACAATCCCCACGTGGTTGACGTGAAGCTGTACTTGAAACTAGACTCCTACAATTCGCCAAAAGAGGCTTGGTAACTACAGCATATCGGAACAAAGTCAATACAGTGGAACCCCGCTATAACGAAGACCCCGTTATAAAGAACAACGTTTGAAAACCCGGCAGATTTACAGTAAAATATGTTGAAACGAACCTCGCCATAACGAAATCCCCGCTATAACGAAAAATTTTGACGGTCCCAACGCACAATTTACCTCGCTATAGCGAATATTATGTCCTGTCGCTCGCTCATGCAGTCAGGAACAACGACAGATTTGAGTGTAGAGTAGAATTCACAGCTTGCTTTATTCCGGTTTTGTCAACAAGTGACAGAAGATAAACGCTGTACAGATGAACAGTCAACAAATCCTTTAATCCTCTTGAATTTTATGTCCTGATTGTCAGCGCGTTGCAGTTTGAATTTTTGTTAATTTTAAATTACCCCGCTATAACGAATATTTTTGTTGTTAACCGGATAATTCGTTATAAAGGGGTCTTCTCTATAACGAAGACCCCGGTATAACGAACATTTTTTTTCGGTACCGTGACACTTTGTTATAGCGGGGTTCCACTGTACTACCATTGACCGAATCAGAAACGATAATAGAACTGGGTCTATCTACCCAAACGATCCCAGAAGGCAGTTGTCAATTGTCTGTTTTAGACAATCCATCATCAGCAGCCTTCCGAACGTTATTGTTTTTGCACAATAAGTGTCACATTTCATCCATTCTATCTACTGAAGAAGGAACTGTGCTCTGTGCTCTCACACCAGTTTGTACCCACTAATGACTGTGTATTGTTCGTTGATGTACATCTAAAATAGTGTCGTTACTTTCTGGGATTGGGTGGATAACCCCAGTCCTATTTTAGTTTCTGGTTCAGTCAATTGGGGAAAAATCACGATGTTCACTTTTGGCATGTCTTCACGTTGTAGTCGCTACTTGATAATTATATAAATACGGTACATAAAGCCCGTCTATTAAGCGGCCACACTGGGGAATGGCTTTGTGGCTACTTAATTGACCGATCCAGAAACGAAAAGAGGACTGAAACTGTCTACCCAAACGGGTATGTGCTTAGAATGTAAAATAAAATCTAGTGAAGATGAAACGCAGAAAAGAAGACTGCATATTGGCACTTGTATTGTCGTTTCTAGCAAAATTTGGCTGAAACTCTTTAATACGATACGTACATAGAAAATATTAGAATATCAGTGAATAATTCCTAAATTTGTCGCAGTGAAGAAATTGAATTGGTTCTACTTCTAGCCTCAAAACTGTCAACTTCTCGTATTTCGTTTTTGTTTCGAGTACTAATTTTTTTGCATTCTTAGCAATTTCTAGTTTTCTACCAGTTCTTAGAAATCGGAGCAGCCTTGCTTTTATATTATTCAAAATAGCGGACGAAGATTCATACTCAACTGAGTGTTTATTTCAGGTGAAAAAGGTCATTCACATCCTTTGAGGAGTAGCCACATAAACAGGAGCAATACTGAGCACACCAGCGAAAGCGGGAATTTAAAGAGAACGCACACTGCAAACAAATCCAGCCAAAAAAGCGAAAGCCGATCCTGACGTGAGGGGTGAAGCTATGTCACGAGCGAGGATCGAGGAGACTTCGTATATACCTAAATTAGCCAATGACGCTTCATTTTGTTATCAAACTACACGCAGCCGGTGTTACTAGTGATGACTGCTTGTGATAGATTAAATCAGTTCAAGGCCGGAGCACTCTTACTGTGTTATCGGGTAAACTAGGAAACCATAACCAAAAAGAAAACCATATTGAATCTCGGAAACTCTGTTAAATCAAAGAAAGTTATTGCGAAAAGCAATAGTAAAAATCACAGTATTCTAGACATGATGATCATGAAATGAGACGACAAACGAATAACCCAGAATGATTAACATTATCCGAAGACATGAAACTGTATGGATTCGAACTTGTGGATTCTTTGCTGACTGGAGGAATTTCCATATCAAAATTGACAATCTCAGGCCATTTCTTAAAAATAATGCCACCGACTGACATCCTCAAGTCATTTGATAAAACTCCCCTCCTTATTTTCAAGAAAGAGAAGGATTGTGTAAAATGTGAATTTGCTACAACTGTCAAGTGATAATGTTCTAGTTATTTTTGCATAATGGAAGCACCAGGATAGGGGAGGCTTTAGCTATATTGTGGTACATGCGCTGCATTGATAGCCAGTAGCATGCATGCATAGCAAGCGCTCCTTTGCTTTTCTGCAACTACAGCTGACGCGGTCAAGTCACGTTGAATGAGTCACATTATAAAAATCAAACCGGAGCGCCTCCTATGCATGCGAGATAACCAGTGGCTTATACAACAGAGGCTTGTGAAGCTTTGGAAGTTCTAGCTAAGAGTGTGAACATAGAACGACTTGCTCAGCATTTAAATCCTATACCTTACTGTTGAGTGCATGATTCGTCCTGATCAATATTTGGCATCAATGAAGGATGATGCGGCCGTCAATGAAGCTGGTCTCCATCAGGTTAGTTTTTGCTTTTGCGGCAAGTTGTTTTCACACGATTGACAACGTTGGAAAGTACTTTGAATTTGGTATACTGAATGCATTTTCTGGTTATAGGAACACCATATTCTCTCTCAGTCCAGCTGTCCTCACAGAATGCAAAACAAGGTCAGAACTGTAATCCGTCTAAGCTCAGAAACGAGGTGGTGAAGTAAGTGGGAAGTCCTGAATCTGGCGATGCGGTATTTTGGTAATGTATGTAGAGCCTTTTCTTGGTTCCCTTTGATGACACAGTCAGTGCTCGCGAGCTAGCAACTGAACTGCAGCATGCTGGCTACCTCTTTGTTCCAGCAACATATTGCCTCAAAGGAGATGATTGTTCCAGCAACATATTGCCTCAAAGGACATGGTTGTTCCAGCAACATATTGGCTCAAAGGAGATGATTGTTCCAGCAACATATTGCCTCAAAGGAGATGGTTGATCCAGTAACATATTTGCTCAAAGGAGATGGTTGTTCCAGCAACATATTGCCTCAAATGAGATGATTGTTCCAGCAACATAGTGCCTCAAAGGAGATGGTTGTTCCAGCAACATATTGGCTCAAAGGAGATGATTGTTCCAGCAACATATTGCCTCAAAGGAGATGGTTGTTCCAGCAACATATTGGCTCAAAGGAGATGGTTGTTCCAGCAACATATTGCCTCAAAGGAGATGGTTGTTTCAGCAACATATTGGCTCAAAGGAGATGATTGTTCTAGCAACATATTTGCTCAAAGGAGATGATTGTTCCAGCAACATATTGCCTCACAGGAGATGATCCCCTTGCTCTTAGTTGCTTTGAGCGATTATTTGTACATTTATGCAGTACATTTTTTCCTTGCATAAAGTTTATATAAACATGATTTCTAAATTTTAATTGTGGCTTCATACAGCCTTAGAAGAGTTGTCAATTGCCTGTCACAATATATTACAAGGTTCATCCGAAATACAAGGAACCCACGGCAACTTTTGGCGGGAAAATTTGAGGGCGCGCGCGCGGCACAAGTTGAGTGCTGAATACGAACTAATGCAGTTCTACGTTAAATACTTCCTCCTCAATTGGTCGATTAGCCAATCAGCTTGCGCTATTCACCCCTTCTAGGCGAATCCATGCAAAATACCTTTCCATACTTGCCGGATGTGGTAAGCATCATCGATGCCACCCCAATTCGTATCAACACACCAGGAGGAAATTTACAACGACTGTACTACAGGAGAGACGGCGGAATGGAATAGGTCATGTTATGCACATTATTTATAACTGTAGTTTAGAGATGTCTCTAGAATTTTTGTCTGTAATGGCTAACACTGGCAACATGACTGTATTTCCCGTCTACATTTCGTGGCTGAAAAAAGAATTTTTCCATCACTTCTGTACGGCTGTTCGTTCACTGAGTAGCCTCTGTTAATAAAAGATGTCCATTTATTATGAAGTGAAGTATGTACTTGGGCTTATTTGCATGAAAATTTTACTCTTTGTATTTTGGTTGGAAAAACAAAACAAAGAACTATATTAGATTATTTTATATGGAAGTCTAATTTTGAACTGAGGAAAATCATTCCTATTCTTGACAATTTGAGCCTCAAAACTATCTCAAGATGTCTTTAAATTATATGATACAACATGATGCATACGGGACCAAGAATTTTCTATCAGAACTGCACGTTGAAATAAACATTCAGTCCCTTAGAAACAGGTGGAATAAATTTTCTCATCTAAAGTGACTAAACTTTAATTGGCTCGAATCTTGTTCTTAAGAGAGGATTCCGGATCCTGGAACAATAAAAAAAAAACGCAGACAATACAACAAGTACACAATAACTTCATTTTTGGTCAATTTACAAATTTTAAAAATGTACTGTCAAAACAAATTGCAATATCTTTCATGATAGGAAAATTTGAAAATTTTGTAAGTTGGTGCTTTGTTTTTGTCTCTGTTAAATAGTCCACTTTCGAATTATGCTTCAGTTGCTGAGAACATTAACCTGAAGTTCAGGCTGGTGCTGTGCTGTGCAATACATTTGCTGTATTTTGTTCACAGCACAGCGCTAGCCTCAACTTCAGGTTATTGTTCACGGGAACTGAAGCGTAATTTTAAAGTGGTTTATTCAGTGACCTGTCAGAGGGAAGACAATGTGATTTTTTTAAAATCATGCATGGACCTCAGTATTGTCAGCTGTACTGTCAACACACTGTTTCCGATTTTGAGCAACGGCAAAGACCTCCTAATTTTTGGCTATTTAGGCCTTCAAACGATCTTAAAATGTTCGTACATGCTGCAATATGATACAGTACACACGGGACCAAGGAACGTGTTTTTAAATCAGAACTGTTGATAAAAGTATTACCTTCTTATTTAGAAACAGCTGCACTTATTGTTCTCAACTAAACTTCATCGCCAATTGCTGATCCAGGACCAATAAAAATACGCGGGCAATACTACACAATAACTTTATAGACACTTCCTAAAGGTTTGTTCTGGTTCAAAACTAAACAGTTTGTTTCATGCTACGGAAAACTATGACGTCATTGGTTAGGACAAAGTAGTATACACTTCAAAATTCCGGTTCAGTAACATAAAAAATAAAAGTTTTAAAATCGTCGCAAGTTTATGCTTTTCTATATAAAGTAATCCTTTCTCTGTTGTACTTCCGAAGAAAGAAAGAGAACAGTTGCAAAATTGTTGATTTCGTGAAATTTCGCTCGAATAAAATATAGTATAATAATCAATAATAAGGTACTAGCGAATATCCAACTCAAACTCAAAGATTTAGCAGCAAAGAAATCGCCATTTCGATATTCGGAATCTGGAAGAATATTAGGAGAAATTTATGAATTTACCCTACATTCGTACAATTCTTGGTTTTCATGAAAAAAAAAATTGTCCGAGAACGAATTGATATTGGCATAATATTTTTGATGTTCCGCATAATATAGGAAAAAACATACAAATGACAAAAATTTGGAAGTAGTAGGGTATTTTGTAACCGAGCTATTGGCCAAATAATATTTAAAACATTTACTGTGATTAGTATGCAGCGGCCATGTTTGTGCCCAAAGATGTTACTTTTCGAAAAAAGCCGTGTTTTTCCAACAAAATGATTTGATTTGCTTCCGAGTTCGGAAGACATCTGACGCTTTTTCATGTCATAGCATTTCAAATTTGTCAAATTATATCGAGTTTCTTGACATTTAGGAATTATGCTGATCGGACGGTAAAAAAGTTCAACATGCTTTAATTCAAGCACGAATCGTCGCATTGACGCAAACTTTTCACAGAATACTTTGGGTACTGATATCTAAATCATATTTGAAGAACAACTTTATAGATCTTATAGTTTGCATTTTTAGATTTTTATGACGTCACGTGAAAGCCAAGAATAGGAGATATAATATTTGTCAATGTCCTTTGGAAATGTTATAAAACATCCATTAGTCCTTCTATATAGACGCTGCATTTTATGAAAAAGTTACTGATTTGTGAAAATCATTTGCCATTATGTATTTTACAGCTACAACACCTAGCACCATCAAAGGCCCTTTGGTAATAAAAATTGAATCTAAAATCTAAATTAACACACTTTGCTTTGACAGCCACAAAAAAAAGCAGAAGTATTGTAAGTATTAGCGGAAAACTCGATTAACCATCATGCTAATATATTTAACATAACTTAGATAAAATAAACAAATTTAAAAGTGCAAAAGGTAACAGGTGCATTTCGACGAAGGCTTCAAACAGCTGCAGTCATAAACCTGATTTTGTATATAAATAGATAAAACTCTTCAGTCCTGCCCAACATTGGCAGGTCAACATTTGATTTACCATAAAACTGTAAATCTACCTGGTATCTAACTGGATTAACTGTTTAGTATTTTTTTACCATCAATCCAATAAATTGTTTCTCGATCTACAGTCAAGCCAAAAGGAAAATAACAATTTTGCCTGAAAATTGAAGACTTTGGAAGTTATATTCAGCTGAGAAACAAAACTGCAATGGATAATTCAACTGAACGTTCGACAAGCACAGCAAGAAATCCTGAAGTAGCGTTTGTTTATATAACACCAGTTAATTCCTCGTTTCTTATAGTAGCAAATGCAACCCCAGTTCCGATCGTCATTGCATTGAACGTTTTGGTAGTGGTTTGCTTCGTCCGCAAACCAAGACTGCGGAGGCGAAATTCAAACGTGCTGTTGGCCAGTCTGGCTATGACCGACTTCTTCGTTGGAGCTGTTGTTCAACCTCTGTTCGTTGGAAGCCTTCTGTGTGCTAGAATTGATGGTTGTAATTGTACTCCTTTTAGTTATTTTAGTTATCTTTTCTTGATAACTTTGATGTTTTCTTCCATTTTACATCTCGATTTACTTGCTGTTGAGCGATACGTTATTGTTATACATGCATTAAGATACGAGTCCATCATCACGACCAACAAGCTTCGATCTGCTGTTGCCGCAGCGTGGATCTTGCCAATATTTATTCCCACTATTGCCATCATATCACCACATCGTATGAAATTATTTATTTTTTCTGTTTTTCTCATGTTTGGATGTATTTTGGTTATTTGTTACTGTTATGTGTGGTTGTACCGTGAATCGCTGCGACACAAGAGAATGATCCACGCCCAACTTGGCCCTGAACAGATCGCCGCCCGTGTTAAAGAGTTCAAGGCCACGAAGACAACAGCCATGGTAGTTGGGTCTGTGTTGATCTCCTTTGGAATCTTTGCGCTGGGTGGAGCAATTTTAACTTCGCTCAAAGTAAGCGATACGGTTTGGTTCAACAGCATCCCTTGGCTTGGCTTTGCCGTAAATCTCAACTCCGTTCTCAACCCGCTGATATATTTCTGGCGCAATCGGGATCTGCGACAAATCGCCAAAGAGATGATAAAAATTCACTGAGTGAATTACGACTTGTTTCATAAACCGTTACCACTGTAATTATATTCGATATGTACATAACATAGTGTTTGAAATCAGTGCACAAGAATAGTTAGCGATGAGATAAGTATGTTGTATCGTAAAATCGTATATTCATGGATAATATAATGGTACTGTTGATAGGAGGGGAGAGACTTGTGTTTGAAATCAAAAGTAAAATTAGTGTATAACGTAAGTATTATGATTGTGTTGCGGGCTTATAAATAAATGTAGGAATCAAACCAGATGTGGTATGTATTTAAGCAATAAATATAAAACGAATTTGTAAATTTATATACAAGATATTCCGCCTAATCCCATTCCCAATTTAATCTAATATGTTGTTTTAATAGTCTCCGAACTTCTTTTATTGTTCTGTTCTTAAATACCCTTTTATCACATACATATCTAGCAAGTTTTTGTATTCCAACCTCTACCCAGAATTGTTCAGAAGATTGTCACTACTTTTTGTCGCGGCCAATCAGCGCGTAAAATTCACTTGGGTAGCAAATATTGAAAAACAGAAAAAGAAAACAATTATGAATGCCACTCGAAGTTATTTTAGCAACATCAGATTCAGTTGTGGAACAGATTGCGAAAACTGTGTTGCACTGACGGACAAACCTTTGAAACCAAGGATAATGTATGATAAAGAGTTGATCAGTAAAACTAAACTTCAGCAATACTTAGAATTAGTCATAATAACATAGTTACACGGCGAGACATGGAGAGATGATTTTGTTTTCACCTCAAATAAGATGTTCCCCGTGAAGAGGATCACTTAATTCCTTGTCGCTATATTTAAACAGCTCCTTTAGCATGTTTAGTAGGCACGTATTTTCCACTAATGGACTCGAGATAAAAACAATAACTGAGAAGGCTAATCAACTAGTCGCTCATGCAGTGCTCGCAAACCTGCGAAGAAGATCATGGTTATAATGTAGTTGTTTACTTGAAGTATAATTGTACTGTGTTGTCAGAGAATTTGTATAATAGTATACTGACTTTGAGTTTGACCAAATTCTGATATCCAATTGATGTGTTGATAACTTTGAACCTACTGGGGATAAATTATTTTGAACTTATTACCTCATCCGGTTTCTCCTCCAATCAAAAGTGGTTTTCAGGGAAGATAAGAAACTTTAGATCTCATTTCTTATCGCATCATGATCAGCTAAAAACAAAACTTATGTACTGGGTTTGGAATACGACCTTAACTGTGTAAATACTGTAAACTCTCTAATATGCCCCCCTCTCTAATAAGCCGGAGGGCCCGAAATGTAATAAGACCCCACCCCCTCTCTAATAAGCCCCCTCCCCCTTTCCTAGCTCAACAAAAAAAGCTGTAATCGTTAAAACATTAGGTATACTGTGTTAAATTAGATTTTATTTCTGTTTTCAATATTTCAAGCCTCTAAATAGTGCCCGTTATATAACACCAGAATCCCTAGTTGTTATTAACCCTCGAACGTCCGGGGGGGGGGGGGCGTGGTCAAATGGACACCCCCTAGGTTTTTTGCTGAAGTTTTGCTGAAAATAAAATTTTTGAAAAATCCAAGATGGCGGCCAAAATGGCGGACATAGCTAATCATAAACTACTCACATGGCAAAGCTTGATCTTTTATGTGCAACCGGTTGAGAAATCTAGGGGGGGGGGGTCCAAATGACCCCCCCCCCGT
>JANSTR010052226.1:0-21422 GCA_025434805.1 Antipathozoanthus remengesaui | reverse complement strand
TATGAATCCCCTTCTTCTGTGAGTACACCCTATGATGTGAGTCCCACTTTCCTGTGAGTTCCCTCTCCCCTATGAATCCCCTTCTTCTGTGAGTACACCCTATGATGTGAGTCCCACTTTCCTGTGAGTTCCCTCTCCCCTATGAATACCCTTCTTCTGTGAGTACACCCTGTGATGTGAGTCCCACTTTCCTGTGAGTTCCCTCTCCTGTGAGTCCCCTCCTCCTGTGAGTCCCGCCCTCCTGTGAGTACACCCTATGATGTGAGCCCCACTTTCCTGTGAGTCCCTCTCCCCTATGAATCCCCTTCTTCCGTGAGTACACCCTATGATATGAGTCCCCCTTTCCTTGTGAGTCCCCCAAGACTGTAATTTCTCTTCCCCTGTGAGCTCCCCTCTTCTCCGAGTATCGCCTTCCCTGCGATTTCTACTCCCTATAAGACTTTCGTTTCTGTGAGTTAGCACCCTACCCTACGATTCCCTTTCTCATGTGAGTCTCCCTGTCCTGTGGGTCCTCCTTCTTTATGAATTGCTATCAGTCTCCCTCTCCTGTGAGTTCCCCTTTCTCGTGAGTCCCCCCGGGTAGAACACTCAAAGTGGGGAGGACACTCAATATGGGGAGGACACTCAATGTTGGGAGGACACTCGATGTGGGGAGGACACTCAAGGTACCTCGTGATTTTGCTCCTCCCCTTTGAGTGCCTCTGTCCTGCAAGTCCCCATTTCCTGCGAGTATCCCCTTCCCTGCCATTTTGCCTCCCTATAAGACCTTCTCTTGGGTGAGTTCTCCTTTCCCGTCGGCTATGCTCTCCTGTGAATTATCCTCTCCTGCGAATTTGTCACTCTCATGAGTTTTTCCTTTTATGTGAGTCACCTTCCTGTACGAGTTTTCCTGTCATATTAGCACCCATCCCCTGCAATTCCCTTTCTCACGTGAGTCCCCCTCTCCTGTGAGTAACCCTTTCCAGCGAGTCCCCCTCTCCTGCGAGTCCCTCTCCCCTGTGAATTATCCTCCCCTGTGAGTCATCTCCTCCTGTGAGTACACCTTCTGAGTCCCCCTTTTCCTGTGACTCCCCCTAGCCTGTAATTTCTCCTCCCATGTGTGTCCCCCTCTTTTCCGAGTATCTCCTTGCCTGTGATTTCTCCCTTTAAGACGTTCTCTTGTGTGAGTTCTCCTTTTCCGTGAGCTCTTTTCTCCTGTGAATTGTCCTATCCTGTAAATTTTCTTCTCCCGTGAGTTTTCCTTTCATGTTATTTTTTCTTCCTTTGTAAGTTCTCCTCTCATGTTAGCTCCCTACTCTGCAATTCCCTAACTCATGTGATTCCCTCTCTCTTGTGAGTCTTCCTCTCCTGTGAGACCCCCTCCCTCTGAATTCTCCTTACCTGTGAGTCCCCTCATCTCGCGAGTGCACCCTCTGATGTGAGTCTCCCATTCTTGCAAGTCCCCCTCCCCTGCAAGTCCCCCCTCCTGTGAGTACACCCTCTGATGTGACTCCCCTGTACCTGTGATTGTGAGTCCTATTCCTGCGAGTTCCCCAACTCTGTAATTTCTCCACCCCCTGTGAGTACCTCTTCCCAGTGAGTACCCTCTTCTCCGAGTATCCCCTTCCCTGCAATTTCTCCTCCCTCTAGGACCATCTTTTGTGCGAATTCTTTTTTCCTGTGAGCTCTCCTCTCCTGTGACCTATTTTTCCTGTGAATTAACCTCTCATGTAAATTATCATTTCTTTCCTACTCCTATGAGTCCCTTTCACCTATGAATACCCCATTTGTTGTCCGTTCCTTCTCCTGTGAGTTACCCTCCCCTGTGAGTACCCCCTCTCCTGTAAGTCCCCTTCCCCTGAGAGTTTTCTTTTCCTGTGAGTCCCCTTCTCCTGTGCGTACTGCCTCTCCGGTGAGTCCCACTCTCCTGTGAGTCCCAATCTCCTGTGAGTCACCCACTCAATCAATTCTCCTCCCCTGTGAGTCCATTCCTCCTGCGAGTAGACCCTCTGATATGAGTACTCATTTGCTGAGTCTCTCTCTCCTGTGACTCGCCCTCTGCTGTAAGTTCCCCTTTCCGGTGAGTTCCCCTACCTTGTGATTTATCCTCCCCTTTGAGTCCCTCCATCCTGTGAGTCCCCCTCTCCTGCGAATCTCCTTCCTGTGTGAGACCTCCTCTCCTGTAAGACCCTCTTGTCTGTGAGTTCCCCCATCTGTGAGTCCCGTTCCTGTGCGAGTTCTTTTCTCCTTTTAGATCCCATCCCCTGCCCCTATTATTCTCTTCCTCTGTGAGGGCCCCTCTTGCACTGCCTCTGCTGTGAAACTCCCACCCTATGGGGGTCTCGCGTGAAACCCCCACCCTATGAATTCTCCTCTCCTGTGAGTCCCCCTAACAATAAATTCTCATCCCCTCTGAGACCCTCCTCCTGTGAGTACACTCTCTTATATGAGTCCCCATTTGCTATGAGTTTTCCTTTCTTGTGAGTCTCCTGCTGCAATTTCTTCTTTCCAATGAATCCCCCTACCTTGTTTTTTGCCCCACTTTCCTGTGAGTAACCCCTTCCCTTACTTTCTTTCTCCTCCCTATAACACCTCTTGTGTGCATTCTTCTTTCCCGTCAGCTCTCCTCTCCTGTTGATCATTTTCTACTGTGAATTATCCTCTTCTGTGAAATTCCTCTCCCGTGAATTTCCTCTCCTGTGTGTTTTACCTTTCATTTGAGTCCCCTTCCTGTGTGAGTTTTCCTGTCAGGTTAGCTCGCCACCCTGCGATTGCCTTTCTCCTGTGATTCCCCCTCTCCTGCGAGTCCCCCTCTCCCCCTATGAACTCTTCTCCCCTGCGAGTCCCCTCCTCCTTTCCTGTGAGTTCTATTATTTTGTGAGTCCCTTTACCTTATGATTCTCCCTCCCTGTGAGTCCCTCTCTCCTGTAAAGCCCCATTATCTGCGAGTATTCCCTTTCCTGAGACTTATCCCTCTATAAGTCCTTCTCTTGTGTGAGCTCTCCTCTCCTGTGAATTGTTCTTTCCTGTAAATTCGCCTCTCCTGCCGTTCCATTTCACTAAGTTGTGAATACCCCATTTGTTTTGAGTTCCATCTCCAGTGCGTTCCCCTCCCCTGTGAGGCCCTTTCGCATGTGAGTGCCCCCTCTCCTGCGAGTCCTCTTCCCCTGTGAGTTCTCGTTTCCTGTGAGTCCTCCTCTCCTGTGAATCTCCCTTTTGTGTGAGACCTCCTCTCCTGTAAGACCCTCTCGTCTGTTAGTTCTCCCATCATGTGAGTCCCCCTGCTATTTCTCCTCCCTCTAAGATCGTCTCTTGTGTGAGTTCTCCTTTCCCTTTAGCCCTCCTCTCCTGTCAAGTATCCTCTTCTGTAAATTATCCTCTCCTGTGAGTTTTTCCTTTCATGCGAGTCCTCTTGCTTTGTGAGTTCTCCTCTCATGTTAGCTCCCTACTCTTCGATTCCCTTTCTCATGTGAGTCCCCCTCTCTTGTCCTCCTCCCGTATGAATTCCCTTCGAGTCCTTCTGCCCTGTGAGACCCCCTTTTTATGCATTCGCCTCCCCTGTAAGTCCCCTGCTCCTGCCAGTACACCCTCTGATGCGAGTCCCATTTGCTATGACTCTTCCTTTCCTGTGAGCATCCCTCTCCTTTGATATTCCCTTTCCAGTGAGTTCCCTTGTGATTTCTACTCTCCTTATAGTCCCTCCATCATGTGAGTCGCCCTCTCCTACTAGTGTACCCTTGCCTTCCATTTCTCCCTCATATAAGACTTTCTCTTGTGTGAGTTCCCCTTTCGCGTGAGCTTTCCTGTGCGACATTGTCGACTGTGAATTATCCTCTCCTGTGAATTTTCCTCTCTTGTGTGTTTTACCTTTCATTTGAGTCCTCTTCCTATGTGAGTTCTCGTCTCATGTTAACCCCCTACACTGCGATTCTCATGTGAGTCCCCCTGTCCTGTGGGTCCTCCTCCTTTATGAATTCCCTGTGAGTCCTCCTCAGACCCTCTCCATTTGAATTCTCGTCCCCTATGAGTCCCCTCCTCTTGTGAGTACACCCTCTGATGTGAATCCCCCTTTCCCGTGAGTTCCCTCTCCTGTGAGTTCTGTTTTATGTGAGTCCCATTCTCCTATGATTCTCCTTCCCTGTGAGTCCCTCTCTCCTGTGAGTCCCCATTATCTGCGAGTATCCCGTTCCCTACGATTTCTTCTCTTTATAAGGCCTTCTCTTGTGTGCGCTCCAGTGAGCTCTCCTGTGAGTTCTCTTCTCCTTTGCCTCTCCTGTGAGTCCCTTTCACCAGTGAATATCCCGTTTGTTATGAGTTCCTTCTCCTATGAGTTCCCCTCCACTGCAAGTCCCTTTCTCATGTGAGTACCCCCTCTCCTGTGAGTCCTCTTCTCCTGTGCGTACTGGTTTTGCCATGAGTTCTCCTGTCCTGTGAGTCCCATCTCCTGTGAGTTTCCCTCTCAGTGAATTCTCCTACCCTGCGAGTCCCCTCCTCCTGTGAGCACACCCTTTGACGTGAGACCCCATTTGATTTGAGTCTCCCTCTCCTGTAAGTTACCCTTTCTCGTGAGTCCCCCTGGTTAGAACACTCAAAGTGGGGAGGACACTCAAGGCGGATAGGACACTCAAGGCGAGTTGGACACTCAACTTGGGGAGGACCTCTCCTGTGAATCTCCCTTCTGTGTGAGACTTCCTCTCCTGTAAGACCCTCTCGTCTGTGAGTTCTCCCATCATGCGAGTCCCCCATCCTGTGCGAGTTCTTTTCTCCTTTTAGGTCCCATCTCCTGCCCCTATTATTCTCTTCCCCTGTGAGGCCCCCTCCTGTACTGCCACTTATGTGAGTCCTTCTTTTCTGTGAGCCTCAATCTCCTGTGAGTCCCCTCAATGAATGCTCCTCCCCTGTGAGTCCCTATTTGCTACGAGTGTCCCCTTATCTGCTATTTCTCCTCCCTCTAAGATCTTCTCTTGTGTGAGTTCTCCTTTCCCGTGGGCCCTCCTCTCCTGTCAAGTATCCTCTCCTGTAAATTATCCTCTCCTGTGAGTTTTTCCTTTCATGCGAGTCCTTGCTTTGTGAGTTCTCCTCTCATGTTAGCTCCCTACTCTTCGATTCCCTTTCTCATATGAGTCCCCCTCTCTTGTCCTCCTCCCGTATGACTTCCCTTTGAGTCCTTCTGCCCTGTGAGACCCCCTTTTTATGATTCTCCTCCCCTGTGAGTCCCCTCCTCCGGTGAGTACACCCATTGTCGACTGTGAATTATCCTCTTCTGTGAATTTTCCTCTCTTGTGTGTTTTACCTTTCATTTGAGTCCTCTTCCTATGTGAGTTCTCGTCTCTACCCTGCGATTTCCTTTCTCATGTGAGTCCCCCTTTCCTGTGAGTCCCCCTCCCCTATAAATTCCCTATGAGTCCTCTTCTGAGAGACCCCGACCCAACCAAGTCTCCTCTCCTGTACATGTGAGTCCCCTCCTCCTGTGAGTACACCCGCTGATATGAGTCGCCCTTTCCTGTAAGTCCCCTCTACCATGAGTTCTCCTTTTATGTGAGTCCCCCCATCCTACGATTCTCCTTCCCTTTGAGTACCTCTCTCCTGTGAGTTCCCCTCGTCTGCGAGTATCAACATCCCTGGGATTTCTCCTATTTATAAGACCTACTCTGGTGCGAGTTCTCGTCTCCCGTGAGGTCTCCTCCCCTGTGAAATATCGTCTCCTGCAAATGTATTCTCCTTCCCCTCTCCTGCGAGTCCATTTCACCTGTGAATACCCCATTTGTTGTGAGTTCCTTCTCCTGTGATTTCCCGTCCCCTGCCTGTCCCTTACCCATGCGAGCGCCCGCTCTCCTGTGAGTTCTCCTTTCCTGTGAGTCTTCCTCTCCTGTGAGAGTCCTCCTCTCTTGTGATTCAGTTTCGCTTGTGAGTTCTCCCATCCTGCGAGATCCCCTCCTGAGTGAGTTCTTCTATCCAGTTAGATCCCCTTCCCTGCGAGTTCATTTCTCATGTGATTCCCCCTCCCCTATATGTGATTTCCCCCTGTGAGCCCCCTTCTACAGTTCGTAGTGCCTGTGCTGTGAGCCCACCTCTCCTGTGAGTCCCAATCGGCTGTCGAGTCCCCCTTTCAATGAATTTGCCTCTCCTGTGAGTCTCCTCCTTCTATGAATACATCCTCTGAAGTGAGTTCCTATTTGATTTGAGTCTCCTTTTCCTGCGAGTCTCCCTCTGCTGTGAGTTTCCCTTTCCGGTGACTCAACCTGCCTTGTGATTTCTCCTCCTTTTTTTATCTTTCCATCCTGTGAGTCCCCTTTCCTGCGAGTATCCCCTTCTTTGCCATTTCTCCTCTTGATAGGACCTTTTGTGTTAGTTCTCCTCTCCCGTGAGCTCTGCTCTCCTGTGAATTATACTCAACTGTGAATTATCTTCTCTGGTAGATTCTCATCTCCTTCCTTTCTCCTGCGAGTCCCTTTCACCAGTGAATAACCGATTTATTGTGAGTTCTTCCCCTGTGAGTCCCCCTTCCCTGCGAGTCTTTTAATCATGTGAGTGCCCTCTCTCCAGTAAGTCCCCTTCCCCTATTTATTCTCCTTCCAGGCTGTGATTTCTCCTCTTTCTTATACCCTGCGATTCCCTTTCCTATGTAAATCCCCCTCTCCTGTGAGGCCGCCTCCTCTTTGAATTCCTGTGATTCCTCCTGTCCTGTGATACCCCCTTCCCTTATGAATTGTCCTCCCCGGTGAGTTCCATCCTCATGTGAGTACACAATCTGATTTGCGTCCCTTTTCCCTGTGAATCCCGCTTTTTCTCAATCCCATTTCCTGCGATTTCTCCTTTTTCTGTGAGTTCTCTTTTCCTGTGAGTCCCCCTACCCTTTAATTTCACTTCCCTTCAGAGTACCTTCCTGTGAATCCCCCTCTCCTGCGATTTCTACTCTTTATAAGATTTTCTGTTGTACGAGGTCTTTTTTCCCTCCTTCTGTGAGTACACCCTCTGATGTGAGTCCTCCTTTCCTGTGAGTCCCCCTTTTCTCCGAGATCTCTGCTTTTTCTGTGATTTCCCCTTTCCTGCGATTCTACCTACCCTGTGATTTGTCCTCCCCTTTCAGTCCCTCTGTCCTGTGAGCCCTCTTTTCCGAGTATCCCCTTTCCTGCGATTTCTCCTTTTTATATATGATCTTCTTTTGTGTGAGTTCAGTTCTCTTTTCCGGTGACCTTCCCCTCTCCTGCGAGACCCTTTCTCCTGTGAGTGTCCGCCTTTGTTGTGAGTTTCTTCTCCTGTGAGTCCTGTTCCTGTGTGAATCTTCTTTTCCTTTGGGTTCCTCTCCCTGATCAGTTGTCCCATTATGTGAGTGCCCCACGTGTGTGAGTTCTTCTCGCTTGTTACTTCCCTTGCCCTGTGAGCCCGTTTTTCCTGCGATTACCCCCTTTGTTGTGGGACCCCTTCTCCTGTGAGTCCTTGTACCCTGTGAGTTCTCCACTCCTGCCTGTCCTCCTTCCCTGTAAGTCCCTTTCTCCTGCGAGTCACCGACTGCTGTGAGTGTCCCCTTTCCTCTGAGTTCTCCTCCCTTTGAATACTGCTCTTGTGTGCGTTCTCTTCTCCAGAGTTTTCCTCTTCTTTAAATTCTCCTCTTCTGTGACTTACCTCTGCCTGTGAGTTTTATATATTAAATTCTTTATATATTCCTCCCTTGTGATTCTTCCTAAACTGTGAAACCCGTCTGCTGTGAGACCTCTTTTCGTGCTAGTCCTGCTGTTCTGTGAGTGTTCCTTCCCTATGACTTCTCTCGTGTGTATGCATGCTCCTGACGTGTGAGTCCCAGCCCCCTCTCCTGTGAATCCCCCCACCAACCTGGGTTTTCCTCATTTGGGAATTCCTCTCTTTTGTGAGTCCCCTTGTCAGGCGAGTCCTCCTTCCCTGTAGGTCCCTTGCTTTGTGAGTCCTTCTCCTCTGTGAGTCCTCCTTCCTAGCGAGTTCCCCGTCTCCAGTTAATCCCCCTCGCCTGTGAGTATTCCTTTATTGTGCTTCCTCTTTCAGTCCACTTCTGCTGCGAGTCCCAATCTCCTTTGAGTTTTCCTCCCGTGTGACTCCTCCTCTCGTGCGAGTTCTGCTGCCCCGTAAGTCCCCATCGCCTACAAGTCCTCTCCTGTGGGTCCCCTTCCGTTGTTAGTCCTATTCTCCTGTGTGTTCGTCTCTTCGTGAGTTGTCCTGCCATGAGAAATTTCTTCTGCTGTGAGTTGTACCCTCCCATATGAGCCCCCTAACCCTGTGCATACTCCTCCTCTGTAAGTCCCCCCTGTGTACTCCTCTTCTTTGCGTCCTTCCGCACTCTGAGTTCCCCTCTCCTGCGAGTCCTCCTGTCAAGTTGTACTGGATGCGTTTGTTCTGCGATCAACGCTGGAATGATCTCTGCTATGGGTATCACAAGAAATAAGCAGACCAGTGTGGTTGGACTCTGCGTACAAACGACCATTCGCGCGTCATATTACATCGGGCGGCATGTATGTTTGGCCGGGTGGGGTTTCATTTAGCTTGCGGGTCTCGGAATTTGCGGCTTGTGCTGCTTTAGTAAAAGTCTGCTGTGGTCAATGTGTAAGGCATGGCCACAGCCAGACTCCTGTGAGTCCCCCTCTCCTGTGAGTCCTCTACTGTGAGTCTTCATCCCCTCTGAGCCCCCCTCCGCTTGAGTAACTTACTCCTTTGTGTCCCCCTCTCTTGTTGCGTGTTTGAAATCATCTATAGCCGGCCAACAAGCGTTCCAAATACGACTATTAGGGTTAATTTAGAATCTAAAGGTTGTAGAATCGTATTGGATGCGTTTGTTGTCGGGTCAACGCTGGAGTGATGTCTGCCCTGCTCATCACCGCAAGAAAGCAGACCACTGTGGCTGGGCGCTGCGTACAGGCGGCCATTCTCGCGTCCTATTGTATCTTGCGGCCGAGTCGGGGTCCATCTAGCTTGCGGCTGTCGGGGTTTGCGGGTTCTGCTTCTTTATTAAAAATTCTGTTGTGGTCAATGTGTAAGGCATGGCCACAGCAATACTACTGTAAGTCCCCCTCTCCATCGATTTGCCCTCGTTCTGAGTCGCCCTCCCCTGTGGAGTAGTGATATCTGCTTTGCGTATCACTGCAAGGTAGCAGGCCATTGTGGCTAAACGCTGCGTACAGCCGGTCATTTGCGCGTCATATTTTATCTAGCGGTGCAGGTGTCTGGCCGAGTCGGGGTCTATTTAGCCTGGGCATTTGCAGCTTGTGCTTATTGAAATTCTGCTGTGGTGAATGTGTAAGACATGGCCACAGCAATACTACTGTGCGACCCCCTCTTGCAAGTGCCCCTTTCCTATGAGTTCCTTTCCACTGCGAGTCCCCCTCCTCTCCTGTGAGTCCCCATCTCTCGTTAATAGGGAACTTTGAGCAACGACGACGGAAACGAGAACGACTGTTAGATTTTTAAGTTCCTGTATTGCTTGCTCTTGGTGATATCCATTTGTTACTTTCGTGTTTTTGTGAAGTTCGACGAATAGTAAAAGTTAGAAGCCTTAATTCTGGAAGCCGAACGAAGATCATGTTAGTTTATACTTCGGGGATGACGTTTTGCATAAGCCCATACCTGAACCTTTCTCGTTCTGGTTTTCAAGAAGACGGTTGAAAAGTGGCTAGGTGGTTATGTAACATCGTGCGGTCATTGTATTCTGTAATTAAGTCTATTGTTTTTGTGCCGTTCTTGTGGACGTTCCCGTCGTCGTTGCTGAAGTTCCCTATTTACCTACGAGTACTCCTCTCTTAAGAGCTCTTCTCCCTGAGTGTTCCACTGTTTTGTAAGTTCCCATTTCCTGAGATACTTGCTCTTTTGTGACTCCTGCTCTGTGTGAGCTCCAGTCTTGCGAGCCTTGTTTTCCTGTGTGAGTGCGAGTCCTTTTCTTGTGCAAGTCCCCCTCCCCCTGAGTTCTCTACCGTGAGTCGCCCTCCTTTCGGTGTTCTCCACTCTTGTGAGTCCGTTAGTACTGTGTGAGTCCTATCCAGTGAAGCAATCTGTGTTGCGATTCAGTCACACTCTCATGCAGATCTACCTCTTTAATGAGTCCGCCTCCCCAGTGAGCTCTTCTGTGAGTTGACGTCGCCTGTGAGTTTCTTCTGCAAGTCGTCCTCATCTGCAAGTTAAACAATATTGTCAGCTCTTTTGTGAGATCTCCTGTGTGAGTCCACCTATCGTAAGGCTCTTTCTCCACCAACTCTGCGTCTGCCACTCCTGAAGTGCTGTTCCCCGGTGAGTTGTCCCCTCATGAATCCCTTGTGAGTTCTGCTTTCTTTTAATTTCTCCTCCCCTGTGAATGTTCATCCCCGTGAGTCACTTTCTCGTGCGAGTCCCACTCTGCCGCGAGTCTCTTTCGCCTATGAGTTACACTCCAGTATGAGTCGTCCTCGGTTGTGAGTCCGGCTGCTCTGTGAGTTCGCCAGTCGTGTCGGTATTGCCCCGGTGTGAGTCCCCCCCCTCTTGTTATTTCTTTCACCTATGGATACTCGTCCGTATCAGTCCCCCACCACTGTAAAGAACACTCCATTACGTTCCACTCTCCTGTTAGTTCCCCTTTCCGGTGAGACCCCCTCTCCTGTGAGTCCACCTGCCTTGTGAGTCCTTGCAAATGAGTCCCCTTGGCCTGTCCTCTGCGAGTCCCTTCTCCCATGAGTTCGCCACCCCTGTCAGTTTCCCCTTCTGTGATTCTCCGCTGTGAGTCCACTTCTCTTGTGAAGTTTCCTGTGAGTTCTGTTCCAATGAGAGTCCTTCCCCGTGAGACCACCTGCTGTGTGAGTCATGTTCTCCTGTAAGTCCACCGCCCCTCCGAATCCACCTACTGTGTGTGATCTCTTCTGTGAGTGTCCTGCGAGTCCCCTGCCAATATGGGTCCTCCTCCGCTGTGAATCCCACTTTGCTGTGACTTCCTCGCTCTTATTAGTTTCCTTTCCTGTTAGGCCTTGTCCAGTGTGATTTCTTCCTTTCTGTCAGTTTTCCCGTGTGAGTCGACCTCCCTTGTGAGTTTTCCTTCCTTGTCCTGGATGTACACTTCCCCTGCGAGTTCTATTTCGAGTGCTGCATGAGTTATCTTTGGTGAGTTCATCCTCCTTGTGATCCCCTTTATCCTGTGACCTTTTCCGTTCTTCCCTCCTGTGAGTTCCCTAAGCTGTGAATCCCCCCTCCTGTGAGTCCCCTTCACTTGTGAGTCCTTCTCCAATGTCAATCCTTTTCCCCTGTAAGACCTTACCTGTGAGCTCTCTTGTGAGTCATCTTCCCCAATGATTCTTATTCCCTCCGAGTCTCGTTTCATTCTCCTGTGCGACCACCTATGGTGTGAAAGTCTACTGTGAGGTCTCATCCCATGCCCTCTTGAGTCAACTTGTCGTGTGAGTCCTATTTTCTTGTGAGTTCTCCAATGCGAGTCGCCCTCATCTTTGACACTCGTAACCCTGAGTCCTCTCCTGTGAGTCCCCTCTCCTCTCGTGTAACGCAGCTCTCCGAGTTCTGTTCTCGTGTGAGTTCCTTCCTTGTGATTCTACCTGGTCTTTAGTACTCATCCCCTGTAAGTCCCGTGAGCTCTTCTATGAGTGCTCTAGTGTGAGTTCTCCCCCAATGTGGCTCCCCTTCTCTTGTCAGTACCTCTTCGCCGTGTGTCAGTACCCCGGCCCCTGTGTGTTCTAATCTGCTGTGAGTCCATTCCGTTGTCAGTCAACCTGCCCTGCCATTTCTCCTCCAATGGGAGGCCTCCTTTACTGTGTGTTCTCCCCTGTGAGTGCTCCTCCTGTTATAGTTACTCTTCCCATGTGACTCCTCTTGTGAATTCTCTCCTTTGAGTCCACCTACGCTGTGAGTCTTGATGTCCCTGTGATTTCTCTTCTCCTGAAAGTCCTCTGCTGTAAGTCACCCTCTATTGTGAGTCCTCCTCTGTGATTCATCCTCCCATGTGGGTGCCCTTCCCATATGAGTACTCGTCTCCTCTCTCAGGTGTCCTCGTCTTTAAGTTCTTCCCTGTGAGGTTCCTGTGACTGCTCTTTAAGGCCTTCTCCAGAGGTAGTTCTCCTATTTTGTGAGTTATCCTAATCTCTTACAAGTCCGCGTCCCCTGTGAATTCTCTCCTCCTATGAGTTCTCCAATGTAAATCCTCCTCTGTGAGTCCACCTTCCCTGTGAGCCCTCCTGCGCTGTGAGTCCAACCGTCGAGTGAGTACTGGCCTGTAAGACCTCCAGTGTAAGTCCATCTCCCATGTGTATCCTTTTTCCCTGTGATTCCACCTTCGCTGTCATTCCTACTCTCCTGTGAGACCCCAACCCCAGTGAGTTCTCCTGTGTGAGTTCGCCGCACCTGCTAGTTCTCCTTTCCTGTGTGTCCCCCCCCCCTACCCAATGTGAGTCACCCCTGTGAGTTATCATCCCCTTTAAGACTAGCTCCTAAGTGAGTTCTCCTTTCCTGGTAGTCCTCGTTGTGTGTAAGTTCTATCCTGTGAGTTCTCTTTTCCTATGAGTTACCCTCTCTTGTGATTCCCCAACTCCTGTCAGTCTCTTTCTGCTGTAAGCACTCCCTCCTGCGTGCCCCCTCTACTGTAAGTTACCGTCCCCTGTGAGTCCTGTACATTTTCCTTACAGGTGATTCCCCCTCTACTGTGAGTTCTCCTCACGTGAGAGTCCTCCTAATTTGTGATTCCTCCTTTCCTATAAGTCCTTTTCCCTCTCAGTCCCCCTCTTCTGTGTGATATCCCCTGTGAGTCTAACTCCACTGCCCCATGTCCTGTGAGTCCCCTTATCATGTCAGTCGCACTTATGTTGGTCCCCCTCTTCAACGAGTCCCCCACTCCCGTCCGTCTTTCTCGCGTGTGAGTCCTCTTGTGTGATTCCACCTCTTTCAGACAGCCAATCCTTGTGACTGTCTGCCCCCTTTGAGTTTTCCTCCTCTGTGAGGGCTCCTCCTGTGTGAGTTCTAGACTTTTTGAGTTATACTCGCCTGTCAGCCCTCATCCCCTGTGAGTTTTCGTATCCTGTTATTGACCCTCTCCTGTGAGTTTTCCCCTGTCATTCCCCCACTCTACGAGAGTAACCATCCAATGCGAGTTCTTCTCTCCTGCGAGTCAGTCCTTCTGTGTTAGTCCACCTTCTGTGTGATTCCTGCTCTCCAGTGAGTTCGCCTGTCGTGAGTTTCACTAACCTGTGAGTTCTTCTATTATGTGAGTCGTCCTAATTTGTAAGTTCTCCTTTCCTGTAAGATATTCACTCCTGTCCGTCCCCATTTCCTGTGAGACCTGCTGACCAGTGAGTGCCTCTCTTCCGTGATTCTCCTGCGGGTCCACATCGCCTGTCAGTTCCCCTCCTCTGTGACTCCACGTCTCCTTTGAATCCCCCTCTCCTGTGCGAGCCCCCTTTTCTTTGAGTCCCCCTGTCCTAGGCGTCCCCCTCCACTGTGAGTCCCCTTCCCTTGTGAGTTTCCTTTCCTGTTAGTCCTCCACTCCTGTGAGTCCTCCTGTGAGTTATTCTCTTCTGTGAGTTCTCTCTTGTGAGTTCTCCTTTCATGCGAGTCCTCCCAAGTTGTAAGTTCTTCTTTCCTGTGAGTTATTATTCCCTGTCAGTCCTCCTTTCCTGTGAGTCGCCCTCCCCTGTGAGTCCTCCTTTTCTGCGTGTTCCCCTCTCCCGTGAGTTCTCATCTCGTGTTCTTCCTCCTCCCATATGAGAAAAGCCTTTCCTCTGACTCTTCCTCCCCAATGAGTGCCCTTGGGCTGCGAGTTTTCCCGTTTGATTTCTCCCCTCGAGTCCTTCTCCCCTGTGAATTCTCCACTACTAAGTCCATCTTCCTGTGATTTTCCCTCCCCTACGAGTCGCTCTCTCCTGTGAGCTCTCCTTCTCTGTAAGTGCCGCTCTATTGTGATAGCCTCATCCCCTGTAAGTTCTCTCCATTGTGAGTTCTCCTCTGAGAGTCCTTCTCCCCTGTGAGTTTTCTTCTCCTGCGACTTCTCCTCCTCTGGGAGTAGTGTTATACTGTGAGTGCTCCATCTCTGAGAATCTCCCTCTCGTGTGAGCCCCCCTCTCTTGTGAGTCCTTTCCTGAGAGAACCCCTCTCCTGTCAGTTCGCCTCCCGTGCGAGTCCTTTCTCCTGTGCGTAACCCCTCTGCTCTGGTCTCCCCTTCCTGTGAGTGCCCTCCCCTGTGAGTTGTCCTATCATGCGAGCCCCCCTCCTGTGTGAGTTCTGCTTTCCTGTAAGTTAACCTCCTTTGTGAGAGTCTCCCTCTTCTGTGAGTCCTCTTCCAGTCTGAGTTCTCTCCTGTGAGTTCTCTTTTGTGAGTTTTTCTCCCCTCTGATTTCTCCTCTCCTGCGAGTACCCCTCCCCTGTGAATTCTCCTTTCCTGGGCGTCCTCCTCTCCATTGAGCTTCTCCGGTCCTGTGAATCCTCCTATCCTGTAAATTCTCTTCACCTGCGGTTCCCCCTCCCCTATGTGCATTCTCCTCGCCCATGAGTTCCCTTGTCCTGTGAGTCCCTCTCTCTTGTGAGTTTCATGTGAGTTGTCCTTTCCTGTGAGTTATCCTCCCCTGTAATGTCCTCCCCAGTGAAACCCCCTCCCCTGTGAGTTCCATTTTTTGCGAGTCCTCCAGCGTTAATGTCCATCTCTCCTGTGACTGCTCCTCCCCTGCGAGTTCTCCTCCCCTGTGAGTCCCCCTCCTCTGTTAGTTCTCTTTTACTTGAGTCCTCCTTTAGTGTGAGTTAACCTCTCCTGTCAGCCCTCCACCCTTGTGACTCCTCCTCTTGTGTGAGTGCTCCTGCCGTGTGAGTCCCCTTCTCCTGTCAATCCTCCATTGTGGGTTTTCCTCCCCTGTGGTTTTCCTCCTCTGTGAGTCCCCCTCTTTTATGAGTTTTCCTCTCACGCGAGTCCTCTTCTCCTGTGAGTCATCTTCCCCTGCGGGTCCCCTTGCTTTGTGATTCTAACACCTCTGTGAGTCCTCCTCCCTATTAAGCCCCCGTGTCCTGCTAATTCCCCTCGCCTGTGAGTATTCCTCCCTTGCGATTCCTCTTCTCCTATGAGTCCTACTTTCTGTGAGTGTTCTTTCCGTTTGACTCCTCCTCTTGCTCGAGTCCTGCTTCCCTGTGAATTCTCAGCTCCTGGGAGTGCTCCTCTGCTTTGAGTTTCTTCGTTCCTGTGAGTCCTATCACCTGCGAGTCCCCCTCCTCTGTGAGTTTCTTCTCCTTTGAGTCATTCCCCTGTGTAAGTTATTCTTTCTTGTGAGTTCTCCTCCCCTTTGAGACCCTCACTCTATAAGAGTTCCCCTCCCATGTGAATCCCACATTCCTGTCAATCTCCCTGTTCTGCGAGTATTTGCTCCCCTGAGAGTTCTTCTCCCCTGTGAGCCAAGCGCCTATGCGAGTCCTCCTCGACTGTGAGTCCCCCTGACCTGTGAGTCCCCCTGTCCTGTGCGTTTCATGTAAGACCTCCTAATTTGCGACTTGTCCTTTCCTGTACTAATCGTCCTTTGTCAGTCCACCTCTTCTGTAAGTTTGCCTCCCCTGTGAGTTAGCCTCTACTGTGAGCACCTCCCCTGTTGGTTCCACTCTCCTGTAAGTCCTCCTGTGTGAGTTCTGCTCTCCTGTGAGTTATCTTCTCCTGTGAGTTCTCCCCTGTGAGTCCATGCCCCACCCCTGTGAGTTCTCCTGCCCTGTGGATTCCCCTTTACTGAGAGTTCTCCTCTCTTGTGAGTCCCTCTACACTATGAGTTCCCTTCCCCTGTGAGTTTTATTTTCCTGTTAGTTCTCCACAACTGTGAGTCTTCCTTCTGTGTGAGTTCAATTCTCCTGTAAGTTGTCCTCGCCTGTGAGTTCTCTGTTCCTATTAGTCCACCTCTCCTGTGAGTTTACGTCCTGTGTGAGTCCCCCTCCCCTGTGAGTCGCCTTCTCCAATAAATCCCCCTCCAATGTAAGTCCACCTATCCTGTGATTGCTCCTCCCCCTGTGAGTTCTCTACTTCTGTGATTCCTACTCTCCTGTGAGTGTTCCTCCCTCTGCGAGTCCCCCTAGCCTGCGAGTCCTCCTCTCATGAGAGTCCCCTTCTGCTGTTAGTCCTATTCTCCTATGTTTTCTTCTCTTCTGTGAGTTATCCTCCCATGTGAGACCTCTTCTCCTGTTAGTTGTTTCCCTTCCGTGTGAGTCAGCTCCTGTGAAATTGTATTGGATGCGTTTCTTGTGGGATCACCAGGTCAACGCTGGTGTAATGTCTGGGCATCACAATAAGTAAGCAGACCACTGTGGTTAGACGCTGCGTACCGACGGCCATTCGCACGTCATATTTTATCTGGCTGCGCAGGTGTCTGGCCGAGTCGGGGTCCACATAGCTTGCAAGTCTCGGGTTTACGGCTTGTGCTTCTTTATTAGAATTCTGCTCTGGTCAATGTGTAAGATATGGCTACAGCAATACTACTGTGAGTCTCCCCCTCCTACGAGTTCCCCTCCCTGTAAGTTCCTCTTCACTGTGTGCACCCTCCATAGTAAGTCGTCCTCCCTTGTCTTTCCTCTGTGAGTCCTCTCTCCTGTATGTTCGCAACTCCTGTTAGTCTACCTATCCGGTGAGTCCCCCTTCCCTGTGAGTCCACCTCTCTTGTGGTTCCCTTCACCTACGAGTAGTCCTCCCTTGTGACTCCTCCCCTGTAAAGAACCCTCTCCATTGTGTCCCACTCTCCCTTGAGTTCCTCTTTCCTGTGAGTCTTCCTCCTCCATGACTAACGCTCTGTGTGATTTCTCCACTCTCGTGAGCTTCCTGCGTGACTGCTCCTCTCATGTGAGTTCTATCCTGTGAGGCAATCTCTCCGGAGTCTCCCTCTTTTGTGAGTCATCCTCCAGAGTGAGTTCCTTTTTTTAGTTCCAGTCCACTGTGAGTCCCCATCTCCTGTGAGACCCCCTCCTTTGTGAGTCCTTTTTTAGTTGGACTCCCAATCTTCTGTGTGTTCTCCTAAACTGTGAGACAATATCTCCCTAGTCCGCCCTACTGCGAGTAAGTCGCTCTCTTGCTCCTGCTAATCTCTCCACTAAGTTCCCCTCGCCGGTGAGCTTCCCCGTGAGGCCCCCTTCCCTGTGAGGTTTCCGTTCTTTTGAGTTCACGTCCCCAGTGAGTCCCCCTCTACTGTGAGTCCCCCTGCCCTGTGAGTTCTACCCTCCTGCGAGTCGCCTTTCCCTGTAAGTTATACACTGTTGTCAGCTCGACTCTCGTGTGAGTTCTCCTATCATGTGAGGCAATCTCTTCTGTACGTCCTTCATTCTCCTGTGAGTCCCTTTCCCCTCCAAGTCTGCCTCTCCTGTGCGTCCCCCTTTCCTCTAAGTGAGTTCTCCTGTTCTGTCAGTCTACCTCCGCTGTGAGTTCTCCTTTACTTTGATTTCTCCACTCCTGTGAGTCCCTCTTCCACGTGAGTCCTCTGCGAGTCCCCTATCCTGTCAGTTCGTAACTCCTGTTAGTTTTTCCCTTCTGTGAGTCACCCTCTCTGAGTCCCCCTCCCCTGCGAATCACCTCCTCTGTGAGCCCTCCTCATCTGCAAGTCCCCTGTGCTGTGATTTCGCCTCTCCGGTCAGTTTCCCCCTCCTACCAGTCCACCTCCTTTGTGAGTCTTCCTTCCCAGTGAGTCCCCGTCACCTGTGAATCCTACTCCCCTGTGAGTTCTCTTATCCTGTGACTTCTCCTGCGTAAGTACTAGTTCTCCTTTCCTATAATCCTCCTCTTCTCTGAGTCCCCCTTCCCCGTGAGTCGCTTTCTCCTGCGAGTCCCCCTCTCGTGTGAGTCCCCTTACCCCTGTGAGTTGTCAGCTTCTTTGAGTCATCCTCCTGTGCGAGTTCTCATATCCTGTGAATTCTCCTCTCCTGTAAGCTCTCCATCCCTGGGAGTCCACCTGTCATGTGAATTTTCCTTTCCTGAGAGTTTACTTCCAATGAGAGTCCTCCCCTGTGAGACCTCCTGCTGTGTGAGTTTTCTTGTCCTGTGAGTCCACCTCTCCTGCGAGTTCTCTTCCAATACGAGACCTCCTCCTGTGTAAGTCCTTCTCTCCTGTGAGCCCTCCTCCTGTGTGAGTTCTCCTCTTCTGTGAGTCCCTTGTGAGTCCCCTTCTATTATGAGTCATCCGCCCATGCGAGTCCTCCTACCCTGTGAATCCCCTTTGCCTGTGATTTCCCCTCTCCTATGAGTCCTCCACTCCTGTGAGGCCTCCAAAAGTGTGATTCCTCTCCTCTTGTCAGTTCTCCTCCCCAGTTATTTTGCCGTTTCTGTGAGCCCCCCTCCCTTGCGAGTTTTCTTTCCTGTCAGTCCTCCTATCCTATGCGTCACCCATTCCTGTGTGTTTACCTCCCCTGTGAGTTTTCGTCTATTTTGAGTCCCCATCCTGCGTGAGTTCCCCTCGCTGGTGAGTTCATCCTCCATGTGATCCCCCTTCTTCTGTAATTCCTCTCCCCTGTCACTTCTTCTGTGAGTTTCCCTCTCCTTTGAGTCCTCTCCTGCGAGTTCTTGTCCCGTGTGAGTCCTTCTCCGCAGTGAGATCTTTCTTGTGAGTCCTCCTCCCCTGTGGTTCCTTCCCTCGTGAGTCCCCTTCCCCTTCTCCCCTAACAACAATAATTTTATTTGCACTCTTTCCCTGTGAGTTATCTCTCCTGTGAGCCCTCCTGTGTGAGTTCTGCTCTCCTGTGAGTTATCCTCGCCTGTAAGTCGACCTCTCCTGTGAGTCCCCGTGTAAGTCCTCCTCCCCTGTGAGTATTTCTTCTCTGTGAGCTCTTCTGCGAGTCTCCCTCTCGTGCGAGTCCCGCTCTCCTGTGGATCCACCTCTCATGTGAGTCTACCTCTTATGTGGATTGGTCTCTTCTGTAAGTCCCCCTATGCTGTTAGTTTTCCTTTCCTGTGATTCCTCCTCTCCTATGATTCCCCCTCGAATGTCAGTCCCCCTTACATGCGAGTTCTCTTCTCCTGTGTGTCAATTCCGTGTGATTCCCCCTCCCTTGTAAGTCCTCCCTTGTGAGACCTCCTCCAGTGAGAGTTCTCCTCTTCTGTGAGTTCTCCCCGAATGTGACTCCCCTTCTCTTGTCAGTACCCCTTAGCTGTGAGTTCTCCTTTCCTGTGAGTATTCTTCTGTGAATCTGCTCCTTTGCGAGTTCTACTCTTCTGTGAGTCCATTCCGTTATAGGTCTGCCTCCCCTGTCGTTCCTCCCATGTGAATCTTTCTACTGTGTGATTCCTCTTCCTATGTGAGTTATCATCTCCTGTGGCTCCCCCTGTCTTGTGTGCCCTCCTCCCCTGCGATTCCCTCTTTCCTGTTAGTTCCCCTCCCTGTGAGTTCTTCTTTGCTGTGAGACCATGCCGTTGTGAGTCAACCTCCCCAGTCATTTGTCCTCCCGTGTGAGTCCTCCTTCCCTGTGAGTTCTCCTCTGCTCCGACTCCCCCTCTCCTTTGAATTCTCCTCCTGTTCTGACTACTCCTTTTATGTGAGTCCTCTTGTGAGCTCTCTCCTATGAGTTCCCCTCGCCTTTGAGTCCGCCTCTGCTGTGAGTCGTACTTGCCTGTGCGTCTCCCTTCCATTTGAGTTCTCTTCTCCTGCGAGGCTTCCTCCTGTGTGAGATTTTCTCTCGTGTGAGTCCTCCTTTCTTATGAGTTCCCCTCTCCTGTGTGTCACCCTACTCTGTGAGTTCTCTTCTCAATTGAGTCCCCATCGTTGTGAGCCCCCTCCCCTGTAAGTTTTCCTTTCCTGTGAATCCTCTACTGCGAGGCCTCCTCTTGTCTTAGTTCTCCTCTCCTGTGAGTTTTCCTTCAATACTAGTCGCCCTGTACTCTGAGTTCCCGTCCGTTGTGAAGTCTCCTCTCCTGTGAGTCCTCCTCTGGTGCGAGTCCAACTATGTTGTGAGTCCTCTTCTATGAGTCACCCTCTCCTGTGATTCCTCCTCCCTTGTGATTTCTCCTCCCATTTGAGTGCCAATCCCATGTGAGTGCCCTTCTTCTTTGAGTTCTCTCCTGTCAGTCCTCGTCTCCTGTGTGTCCTCAATTTTCTATGAGTCCCCTTCCTCCTTTCCTATGAGTCCCCCTTTCTTGTCAGTCTCCTTCCCCTATGATTTCTCTTTCGCGAGTCCTTCTCTCGTGTGAGTCTCCCTATCCTTCAAGTGCCCCTCTCTGTGAGTCCTCGCCCTCTTCTGTGAGTCCAAGTTTCCTGAGAGGTTTCCTTTCCTGTGAGATCTCCTCCCCTCCTGTTAGGCCACCTCCTGTGTGAGTTCGCTTCTCCTGTGAGACTCTTCTAATGTGAGCCCGCCTTTCGTGTGAGTCCCCCTCCCTTGTGAGTTCTGCTCTTTTTTGAGTATTCCTCTCCCGTGAGTTCCCCTGCAATGCGTGTTCTCCTCTCCTATGAGCCCCCCTCTCCTGCGAATCCCCCTCCTGTGTGAATTCTCCTCTCCTGTGAGCCCCCCTCTCACCTGTAAGTGCCCCTCTTTTGTGAATGCCCTTCCCCTGTGATTTCCCCTTTCCTGTTAGGCCTCGTCCTTTGTGAATTCTGCTCTCCCGTGATTTCTCCTCCAATGCAATTTCCCCATTCCTATGAGTCCTCCTCCTCTGTGATTCCTCCTTTCATGTGAGCCCCCTTCTCCCGTGAGTTCTCTCATGTGAGTCCCCTTCTCTTTTGAGTCGTCCTCTCCTATGAGCCTTGCTCCAGTGTGAGTCCCATTCTCCTGTGAGTTTCTTTCCTTTGTGAGTTCTCCTCTCCTGAGTCTTTCATTCGTGTGAGTTCTTCTCTTCTTTGAGTCCTCTCCTGTGAGTCCACCTCTATTGTGACTCCACCTTTCTCGTGCGTCCTTTTTTGAGAGTCCCCTGCCTCTGCGAAACCCCCTTTGCTGTGATTCCCCTTCTCCTGTAAGTCCTCTTTGCCTGTGAGGCCTCCTCCAGTGTGAGTTCTCTCCTGTGAGTTTTTTTACCCTGTAAGTCTCCCTTCTATGTGAGTTACCCACTCCTGTGGGTCCCTTCTCATGTGAGTCCTTCTCTCCTACGTGTACCCCGCACCTGTGAGTTCTATACTCCTGTTAGTCCTCCTCCTGTATACTCCTCTTCTGTGAGTTCTCCTTCGTGTCAGTCCCTCTGTTCTGTGAGTTACCCTGCCATTTGAGTTCTTTTCTTCTGTGATTCCAATCTCCTGTGAGTCCCCCTTCCCTGTGAGTACCTTTCTTCTGTGAATTCTTGTCTTCCCTGTGATTCCTTTTCTTATGTTACCCCCCCTCCCTTGCCGTTCTCCCCTGCGAGTCCTCCTCCACTGCGAGTCGCCTTTTCCTGTGAGTGCCATCTCCTGTGAGTTTGTGTCTAATACGAGTTCCACTCTCCTGTGATTCCCCATCTCCCGTTGATCCTTCTCACCTTTGAGTTAAGAGAACTAAGGATCAACGGGAGATGGGGAATCACAGGAGAGTGGAACTACTTTATATAGTATCATACACTGATA
>JANSTR010052115.1:0-13069 GCA_025434805.1 Antipathozoanthus remengesaui | reverse complement strand
CCCACCCCCCTCAAAAGTTAAATGGTTGGAGTTAAGCTCCGTTTACACTAGTTGCAAATTTTGTCGCTATTGCCACTGTAAATTTTCTCGCAACAAATTCAGTGTATCAAGCTTTGAGAAGTTCACAGCATTTTAGTATTTGTAGATGGCTTGTACATGCTACTAATTTTAATTTACAAAGCAAAAATCTGGATCTATTTCCGAGCCTATATTGACTAATTTTGGCCGGAGCGTATCTCTGTGGTGTTAAGCGGATGAGAAAACAAATCCAGGCATCGCAGGCGAGCAAATTCGACATCTTTGAATGCATTTTATATCTGTTAGAGTTGTAAAAGGACTGGCTTTAAGCAATTTTTTTATAGAATTTAATTACCAGAATTTGTCAGTTTCAGTATAATATATTTCACCGAATTTGTTTCTTCAACGAAACGAGCAATCGACAGTTCTTGTCACTAGTCTGGCGACGCCCCGTGGGATAGTGAAATACCATACACTGATTAGTTACTCCCAACACGTCCGATTTCCTGGAATAAATGGAGCCATGGACATTTAACGGAAAAGCTGGTTTACCATGAACAAGAGGTAGTCTTCCGAGCGTTCAGCGTACATGGATGAGAGCCTGTACTGGTTATCTCGCACAACGTCGATCTTGAATCCAGTCAAGGTGTAGCAAGCTTCTCGGAACTCTTGGATACGCTTCGTAAACACCTGGTGAAAACAAATCATTTGTTCTCTTACTACTGTTCTCAATGCTAGCTTCTCAATGTTCTCAACTGTGAGCTAGCTTCTCAATGTTCTCAACTGTGAGCGTAGAAAAACCAGCTGACTGGATTGAGAGCCAAAATAAATTAAACAAACTAAGGGTCACTCGAGTTAGCAGATAAATACCAGGTGTTACATTGTGTGATTTAAAATATATCAGTTTTCGAATAGTTGCAGATTTTCATGCATTGTTGTTGTCATCGTCATTGTCATTGCTACTGTCATGAATTGTCAACGTCATTCCTACTTCATAACCATGGATGGCTATTTTCATTGTTATCGTGATTACTGTCATTATCATGTATTTGTATTCATCGTCATTCTCAAGCATTGTTTTTGTTATCATCATCGTCATTCTCAAGCATTGTTTTTGTTATCATCATTGTCATTGTCATGCATTGTTTTTGCTATCATCATTGTCATTGTCATGCATTGTTTTTGCTATCATCATCGTCATTCTCAAGCATTGTTTTTGCTATCATCATCGTCATTGTTATTGCCATTATCCTGCATGGTTTTTGTTATCGTCCTTGTTATTTGCATTGCCATGCAGTGTTTATGTTATCGACATTGTAACTGCAATTGTCAAGCACTGTCATCGTCATTGCCAAGCACTGTTTTTGTTTTCATCAGTGTTCTTGTCATTGTCATGCATTGTTTTTCTTATTGTCATTGTTCTTGTCATTGTCATGCATTGTTTTTCTTATTGTCATTGTTCTTGTTTTTGTCATGCATTGTTTTTGTTATCGTCATTGTTCTTGTCATTGTTATGCATTGTTTTTGTTAGCGTCACTGTTCTTTATTACCATTGTCACTGCTATTGCCAATGTAATGCATCGTTGTCATCCCTGTTGGAGCTATCATTACCATCGTCCCTGTCATTCTCATTGTTGCCGGTGTTGTCATTACAGTTGCTGTTACTGAACCACAATGTCATTAGAAATCTTACCACCCTTATTATTGTCACTGTCACCAAAATCTTACCTCTTTCAATCTTTGATTTCTTAACTCTGCAGCAGACAACTGTGCTTTGACATCTGCAAAAAGCAAAGAAATATTCAGTTTGTAATGACTGTCGTAAACTGGTGAGGCTTTCTGGTTTGTGTGAAATAATACTCCTTTTCCGGCTGTTGCGGAAAACATTTCATCAAAGTCATTTACACTAGCCATTCCGCAACAAAGCTCTTTATTTTGCAAAGAAATATCTGGCGGCATTTTATGTGACAACTGCAATTCACAAAAGCTCGACTGTCTTATCCGAATACTTGACAGTTTTTGAGCTGTTGGTTTAATTTATAAGTCTTCCTGTCCATTACGCGACTATAAACCCAGCCAAAACCCCGAGTTTACCAGAGGGTATTCACAGTACACCTTCATATACCTTTCACTTGTGATTCGACGCTGGGTCCAGCCTCGGGACTTGATTTTACACATAAGCCCCCTTCCTTTGTCAATTTCCCTTCCTCTAGAAGCTTGATTCTTTCGCGAAGGCCTTCATTTTCTTTTTCGAGTTTCAGGAGTTCTTCACTTCTCTGTTGTAAAGCCACAGCATGCGGATTCATGCTAAAGTGAACCACTTTGGTTCTGCTTGGGTCATAGTAGCCCTGGGAGATAAAGGACAAAAGCAAGACATTGAAACTACTTGTTTTACTAAGTTTAAACTGGCCCTGAACTGTTTGATCAACACTTAATTAACAAATATTTATTAACTAGAAACAAGAAGTCCAGTTGCCATTACAAGTGCACTTGCCAGGAAATCTGCGTTTAATCATGGAGGCAACCTGAACCTTTTAGTCAAGAGGCTTAAAATAAAGTTGTGATCCTCGAGCCAATTTGATAAATGGTTCGACCATTGGGAATAGAAGAAACCAGGAGTAACTGACACCCAGTCTCTCATTCAATTACACGGCCAAGACATGATACATTGGGGTTTAAAGTATCGTCAATGCTAACTACTTATTAACCGAGAGTGAGGTCTTTACGGGAAATATTAAACTAAGGCCATGTTGTATTGACCGAGCGACAGCGAGGTCAATACGTCGAGGACGAAGTTTGATATTTTCCGTAAACACCGAACATTCGAGGTTAATAAGGATTTTATTATATGGCCTTTATTTAAAAACGACAACACATGTTTTACTTTGCACATCCGGGTATGTACGCGCGTAGGTCATTAACAATAAATCCGTAATGCCCACGGAAAATAAGACCTTTCAAGAACCAATCAGAGCGCGCGTACTATCGTGGCCATATGATAAAAGTATTTACTGATCGAGAAGATATCCATTCTTCCATGACCGATACCAGGTTTTCCATAGCTAGATTCCGAACTTTAGAATCTTTGTGATATTCCAGGGTTTCCATTACCCTTATGATCCCTATATTAAGCCTCTCCACCCCTACCCACCCCTCCCTCGTCAAAGCGTCCCTGTAAAAACGCAGTGCAAAAGTAAAGTAAAATGGTATACCTGCATCATCATTTTGTCCTTGTACAAGTCATATGTCTCAATCTTTTCTTGCAGCTGCTGGTTCTCATTTTTCAATCTCTCAAGCTCAGCTCTGAGGGAAAATATGTTTACTATTAAGTGACTTGCTATGTAAACATACAAGTGGAAATGAAAGACAAAAATTATAGGAATATAAACTAGACAAACTAAGTGTCTCTTAATACAAGGCATTTGCTTATATATTTTCCAGTGCAACGAACTGACGCTTCGTTATCTGTTCTGAAGAGAATATAACATAAATGTTTGTAATCATCGAAAGTGTTACAATTTAAGATTTGTGTTTGCTTCACTGTGAATAATTGTTGACGTATTTTTTCATATTTGGTGCAGTGAAATAGGAGATGAATTTCATGACTTCAATTTTTTTGGGGAGGGGGTGGTGGAGAAGCTATTTTACGGAATTCTAGGGAATTTCATTCATTGAAGTACTGAGGATGAATAAGGAACAAAGCATACCCAAGCTCTCCGAGGCTTTCGTCTTTTCCTTGCCATTGTTGGCTGGGACTTTCCTTCATATCACTAAATTTTATCTCCAACTAAAAATAGGTAAAGAATATATGAGCTGCTTAAAAGATCAAAATGTTAGCTGTAATCCAACTAAAACCAGTAAATGGCAATTGTTACAAAGAAATTACTGAAAACGTTGAATTAAACGTTGATTAAATGGTTTCAAGAAAAGCACATACAGGATTTTAAACTGATACGTTGACTTCGATAACTTGAGTTAGCGGAAGCATATTAGTGATAAAATAACGTGAAGACAGGTCAAACTTAGTTTGAGTTTGTGTGAAAGGTTCGAGTTACCGGGAATAAATAAGTGAGTAATGAATTGACGGAAGAATTACTTTAGGTCAAGTTATCGGGGGTTCAAGTTATGTTGCAATGACTGAAGACCTTGTGGCAGGGAAGAATACTACACAACGGAGGAAAAACAATTAAGGCACACTGTGATCATGAAATTGCCCAGGATCAAACTTGCGTCGGTATTGTGGGAGGTGGGGTTAAGTCGCTACAACCAGATGAGATCAAATGTTGGTAAGGATTTGAATACAAACAAAATGACGCTTACACACCTGTTTGTAATTATGCTTCTGTTTGTGGATTTCTTCCGATGCCTTGTTCATTTCACTCTAAATAAAAAAAATATCAATACACTGAGAACAACACTACTTGAGATATTAAACAAGAAGTTCTGGTACAAAAGGGACTGGTCTGGCTATTGTTCTGTTCATTCTCTAATCAGCCACCATCGAGTGAAAAACTCTGTCACAGCTGTGTAACATGCGATGTTATAGAATAATGTATTTTAAATAAATAAATATATTTAACGTGGAAGCACGCTTAGCTTATCCAGCTAGTTTTCAGGTGTTCCACGAAATACTGAAATAATAACAAATTGAAATTATAGATATTTAAAAACCCCAACTGGCCGGAGGCAATCCAGTTGGCTATATACAAGCGTGACCTGAGGTGAGCTGGAACTCGGAGCCACCGGGTTCGAACACACAAATCCGAGTGGAGACTGGGCTCAAACTTGGGATTCCGAGTCCAAGCGCCAACCCACTGTGCCACGCTGCCTCCTCAAAAACGCACAATATATTATAGCGCACAATATTCAAATTAAAATCACATGGAAAACAAATGTGAAAACAAGCACGTTACCGAGACCAACAAATACATAATGGTAATAGGACTGAGTGGAGTCCAATTCGGTCTGTAATCATACGAGTGATTAACAAAATCGGATGACCGCGAAGCGGGAGTCCGATTTGTTAATCATGAGTATGATTACAGACTGAGTTGGATGACACGAAGTACAATTTTGCAGATTAATTATTGAAAAATACAGCAGTTTATGCACCAATCACACTTGAGGAAATTGTAATAATTATGATTATAGCTGTAACAAAACTGTTCACAACTTACTTCTGTTCACTTTTCTCGGTTCATTTGGTGTCTGTCTTTAACATTAAGCATCTATTCGTCTGCAACACGCGTTTGTTTCGTCTGTCGTTCAGTGCATTTTGAATTTCAAATTTACATTTTCAAGATGAGAAATCAGGGAGGAGCTATCATGTTTATACTGGAACTTCCTGTTTAAGATGGAAAAAAGAACGTCTTGAAAGGTAGTATCCGGAAACGCTAAGTCTTCCAACAAATTCTGAGGTTCAGAATTTTCATGCTTTTCAGCAACTTGTGAAGTTTACAAACTCACAGCAGGAAAAAGGTTAATAATGTACCTCCAATGTCTCGATATGCTTGTGACATTTGCTTAGTCTGGCTTCAACCTGCAGTACAATCGCATTATTAATGTTTAGCCCCTTTACTTGCCAGCAGGCACTTCATGAGCAAGAGAAGGTGCTGGAAATCTAACAACTTTTCTACATAAAATCCGTCTTTGCCATAGTTTGTGGTTGGAATCATGTACAGGAAACTAACAGAGTTGATTTCAAAATTGATTTGTAACGACTGCAGTGTCCTGCAAATTTGTGTGTTTTCTCCTTTGAATGCGAAGATGAGCAAGACATCATCGTTATCACCACACATCAGTCTACAGATGGCTAAGAAGAGCAGGCTCAACACAAAAATGACAGTTGTAAATAATATCCATGGACATACACATAACTGTGGGTGCAGGTTTGCAGTCAGTACTTTATTGTTGGAGGGTGCATTGTCAGCCTCTAGTAGACCTGGTGTCATGCAGTCCTCAAGACTGACTTCTCATCGTTTTGTCTACAAGCCTGGGGTGAGCGGCTAGTTCTTCAGCATCGAGTTATGCAAGGTCCTCTCCTTTTTTAATGTTGTTAAAGCCGTGTAATTGGTTTGCAAGTAGACACACAGAGTTTGGCCGACTTCCATCCACAAACTATGCCTAATGTTACAGACTGTATATTATCTGCACCATATACTGGTTCAACTAAGAATCCGAAAATTACATGAGCGAGACTATAATTTAGAAAGGTGTTGATGATTGTAACAGAAAAATTATGCAGATTTATATTTACATTTACATTCTAGTTTTATGTTTAGTTTTAAAAGTTGAAAATAAATTTTCTTTTTTGATGTGGGCCGACAGGCCATTAATATTCTAAGTGCATGTATGTTTTAAATGCACGCTTGAATTTGGTTGGTTTTCCTCATGGTGGCTTTAAGGCGCCTTTGTTTCTAATGTTGTAATTATGGAACTATTACGTTCGTTACGTTTGAACAAAAAGTAATTAGGTGCCACATAGTTCTGATATTTAAAAGCTTGCATGCACATACATGTAAGGTAGTTTATACAATATTGTAAATTGGGCCAAAGTAAAGGAAAGATTGAAAATGGTTTCCTGGCCTGGCATACTCTTATTGCACAATTATTAAAAAGGACAACTTCCTAGCATATATACTGTAATTCAGGATGACCATTCAGAACCATAAACCCCCCCAAAAAACAATCCAAACTACTATACCTCTTCAAGTCTTGCTCTAAGTTGGGGATCATAGTCCGCTGACAGGTTGTTGTCAAAAGCTCCAAGAATTCGTCTGAATCCATCTCTTTCCTGTCAGCAATATTGGGAAAACAAAAAGGAAAGAAACAAACGTAAGTGAAATGTACGAGTTTCCTTAAATTAGACTTTTAAAATCTTGTGAATTACCTTAATTGAAAAAAGAAAACCAAAAGTTGTCTTAATAACACATGTTCTTGATATTGTAAATGTTCAGGGCACTTTCAACCCAACCATATTTGACAACATCTATCTTCTCACTACTCTATGAAATAAGAAATATAATACTTGTTTGCAGGTGACAAAAACAGAACTGATCGTACTGCGGAATATTAGTATATTCATTGCGATGAAATACAATTTATATAACTTGTTCATAAGAAAAGCACAGAGACAGCCAGTGATAATGTATCACTTGATACATCACTTGGGGTAATTGTAAATACATGTAATTGGAGAAAAGACCTCGTTTTGCAACATTTCATCAATTTCAGTTCCTTCTCTTTATTCAATCAAAATACAAGCCCCTTGTGGTTCTTGAAGCTGCAAAAAACTAGGATGGCATTGGGGGTGGATCAGGGCGTTCAGCTCAACCCCCTTTGCTTGAATGTGTTGACTCTAAACACCTTAAAACTGGGGTAATTTGAAAATATTGTGCAGAGAAAATGACAATTAAACCCCCTTCGAATCCTTCTTTACATGAATGTAGATCCGCTCAGAAATAGCGAGCCAACTAAACTAAATGTTATTCAAAATAATATTTATCACAAAGTGAACACTTGGATTACAATTTCCTTCACAGTTTTGCTCAAATAATCCTTTTAATGTTTAGCGAACAAAACTGTTGTACATAAGTTGCAAAAGAAATTGTACACACGATGTGTACATCCATCCAGCTATAGAATGATGCACCTGGCAGGTTGGAGAGTCACTCTCAGCATTTGCCTCAAACAACTACATGAATCAATATTGCGATATGCATGTGTCATGTGTGCCAATTATAAATTGGCGCACATATTTCAAATTGATATTAGTAATAATAGTAAATATATTGATAATAATAAAATAGTAATAATAATTAAAACAATAATAAACATCAACTTAGATGGTGCTCATATCCTTACAGTCTAAGGCGCTTCACTACTGTCATATCATTCTGAACTTATTAAAGATGAAAGATATGTACAACTGTACCTCAGTCACAAGAAGCAAACGTCTTTGAAGCCGCTGATTCAGCTCTTCTTGGCGGTTACTACTCCCCTTCAAGGATTTATGGTAAGTCTTATTATTTAAACAATTCAGTAAAATGTATACTGTTAGTATACACCTCATGTTAGCCAAGTGCAAAGTCGTACAGACTTTGGACTGAGTTTCTTCTTTCTTTTTATGAAAATAGGGAAGAAAAAAAATGAAGATCCATAACCAAGTACACAATGGTAATAGGATATTTTTGTATGGTTTTGTTGATCCATGGTGAGCACTCACTGACTGATGATGACAAATCCAGGAGTTCTCCAGGGTAGAATTTCCATTTTTCCAGGAACCAACCACAAATTCTCTCTCAGCAAAAACAACGCTATATCAAGTAATTTCTGCCATAGTAGTAGCAACTAGTATATCAATGCATTGTTTCATTTTACATCTAGCAACTCAATGCACTTTTCAGTTCAAAAAGACCGCAATCTGAACAAAGCAATACAATATCAGTCTACTTGTTACCCCAAAATCCTCAGAAAAAAATCTTCCTGAAATTGAGTCTACATGGAATACAAAAACTACAATCATGAGTAAGATGCTTCTGCAGATCTTGGTTAGTTTACAAAACTTTAGAAAATATTTCCACAAAACCCAGGAATTTTCCAGGAGTACAGGGAAGTTATCTGTCTTTCTAGGAGTTTTCCAGGGCCCTGGAAGAAAATTTCATTATTTCATGTTGATCATTTGGAGAAAGTGAGGGCCGGAAATGGAAAACAGCATAATCAAAATCATTTGACAAACAAGCTAGACGTTCGTACAACAACATACACACCTAAAATTGACCAATCACAGTGTCCAAAACTAATCCTGAAGCCATATAATAAGGACTAAAGACACAGTAACGTTTACGGACCGAACCAGTATGACCAGCTATTCCCTGAGACACTGCGGGCAAACTAACTATTCCAAAGTCCCGCACACACTATCTAAAAATAGCTTAGTTACATTCGTGTAGTGCTTTGGAATAACCTTCTGACTGACCTGAGTCAAGCATATACTTTATCTAAATTTCCAGGTGGCTACAGCAACCTCTTCCACGTCAATTAATTAAACAAAATATTTAGTCATAAATATGAGCACTCTGGAAAGCAGTCTTATTATTTCTTATTATTATTTAGAAGAATGTATTAAGTTTTTTTATCTAGTTGTATGGATATCTTATTGTAATTGTATATATATATTATTGTAAAGTCTGAAAGTTTGATCGTGTATAAATAAAGGTTATTAGTACTATCATTACAGTATGTATAGATAGATGGATAGAAAGTATCAACTTATCATGATCGCAGCCCTACTAAAGCTGAATTACTGAATTTTACAATGTTATTAGGGAACTTTAGTTTACAGACAGCTCTCTGCTGGAGCAATGCCATCCATGCAGTTTACAGTTTTATGTTAAAGACAATGGCCCTTGCAACCAGGAACAGACTGCAACACCAAGACGAAACCCTACAGTACTGTTTTAAAAAAAGTATAATAGTTTCTTTTAAGTCTCCCAAATAATATAAGGTAGAAAGGCCAGGCCAATGGCTTAATTTCCCTGTCCACAGACTGTGTTTCAAAAGAAGGTCACAAAAAGCTAGCTTGACCCTCGATCTTGAAGAGGATTGAACACAGGACCTCCCTTTTGTCAGTCAGCAGTAAAGGTAAAGGTAATTTGTTTTACTTCGATAGCACGGGGAGTGGTTGCCCAATTCTCCCGAGCTAAGGGCTCGTGTATAAAGCGCTTGAAGGTTTGTGGCTCGTGCCCTCGAGTTAACAGACTACAACACCGGCATTAGACTACTCCTATCGACAAGTGTGTGGGTTTAACTTCCCTGTCTGCAGACGGTGTGGCAAAAGAAGGTCCTGAAATAATGCAACCCTCAGCAAGGCTGGGGATTGAACCCAGGACCCTGGATTGACAGTCACAGATCTAACCAACTGAGCCAACCATGCACACACACTTATGAAGTGTGCTAACCTCACACACACAAGCAATGGAAAGTATTGTAATACTGTAGTACCAACTGAATTACTCTTTGAGAAAGACACTTCTATAAATTAATTAATTAAATTAATTAAAAGTAAATTATTTGATATGTAATATTAATGAAACTAACAGCTGATAGCTACCTTGATTGTCTCCAGTTTCTGTTTCACCATCTCAAGCTCTTCTTGGGCAGTTTCATGAGCCAGTTTGTGAATTCTAGCACTAAGTACAGAAAAACTGAGGTTAACATTTTCACAGAATATATTGTTTACTTATATGAGAATCAAAATTACCGTATTTTTCCGTGTATAAGTCGACCCTTTAAGACCAAAATTTCAACCCAAAAAGTCAGCCTAGACTTATATACGAGCAAAAAAATTTGGCCACCCAAATCAAATGAAAAAACTGCACAATGAAGCAAATCATCAAGTATAATTACATTGCAAAGTTTCTGTGGCAATCAATGAGTACAACTAAAAGTATTTGTGGCAAAATATCATAGCATGAAACATGGTATCAGCCAATTATTAGCACAAAATTAGATTTATAGGAATGTAAAATAATTGAGTTTGAAAGTGTTTTTCTGCAAAATGGAATTTCTGAATTCATAACCTACTTTGTATGATTGTTTCTCTATAATTATGCAAGCTGATAATTAAAATAGTGCTAAAATATTTCTCATTTATCTGTCTCCTGTACAGCTGCTGAACGTTTAATGACAATATAGTTACAAAAGTTATTTTGTGAAGTTCAAACATCTTTGGGGGAATTGAAATAACCTCCAGCTTATAAATTTAAGGGTTACTAGAAATATCACACAATCATATCCTACGCTCATGGCATAGTATTTTGATATTAATACTGACCACTCAACACTTTAAAACAATCTACCTCGATCTCAGCTCACTCTGTTGCTCCCGCAAGACTACCTCACTCTTTTGCAACCTTGCAATTTCTTGTGTAAGTTCCGTGGGAGATCTTGAAAATGAAATATTGTATTTTCAATAATCAAGCTGGCAACAGCTGGCGTCATCAATTGAAGATCTTGATACTAAAGGTATAATATAACACAAGTGTGTAATCAGGAGTTTTTTTTGGAGGGTTGAATGGCAGCCTCAAGCTGACCTGGGGTCATACAGTCCTTAAGACAGACTTCCCATTAACTGCACTTTGTGTGCACTGGGGCAGAGTTTTTCTTACGGTGGGAGAGTGCATCTATAGGCACAATTTCACATTAACTGCATTTTGTGTGCACTGGGGCAGAGTTTTTCTTAAGGTGGGAGAGTGCATCTATAGGCACAATTTCACATTAACTGCATTTTGAGTGCAATGGGGCAAACCGTTTCTTATGGTGGGAGAGTGCATAGGCACAACTTCCCATTAACTGCATTTTGTGTGCACTCAGGCAAACCTTTTCTTATGGTGGGAGAGTGCATAGGCACAATCTCCCATTAACTGCATTTTGTGTGCACTCAGGCAAACCTTTTCTTACGGTGGGAGAGTGCATAGGCACAACTTTCCATTAACTGAATTTTGTGTGTACTGGGGTGGGCCTTTTCTTACGGTGGGAGAGTGCATAGGCACAACTTCCCATTAACTGAATTTTGTGTGTACTGGGGTGGGCCTTTTCTTATGGTGGGGGAGTGCATAGGCACAACTTCCCATTAACTGCATTTTGTGTGCACTGGGGTGGGCCTTTTCTTATGGTGGGAGAGTGCATATTAGGCACCTTGTGCACCCCCCTGGCTACACACCTGCAATATGACACCCATACATTGTACCCTACATGATACCTTGAAATTCTCACGAGTTTTGCAATCATGATTGTTGCAGCTTACAACTCAATAAATTTAAGAACATTTTTTTTAAATAATTAGGACATACCGGTACAGACGGTATTTTTTTTAATCAAAAAGGCATGTGAGGGAAATGTGGAATAAGTGAGTTTCAAAATTGTGATTATTAAAAAAACCCAACTTCAGTAGAAACTATAACAGTGATATAGCATAATTATTACATGTCTTGAAACTTAACATTACTTTTGGCCGCAGAATGTGAATAATGTTTATAACAAATTTTGGATACAAAATGCAAATCTAAAACATTTCCCATAATGCGGCTGCAACTGCCCCACCCCAAATAAACATTATAAGAGATCTGAAATCATGTAGATAATGCATCATGCATAAATTGACACTGAAAAGTAATATTGATAGCAACATTCTATCCATCTCTGCTGGATGAACTTCAATTTGAAAAATATCTCTATGGCAAAATATTAAAGCATGAAAAATACACACTTCAGTTTCTTGATTCCTGATATATCTTCAGTTTCCCATTTCTTGATCTTCTTCATCAATTCCTGTAACAGATTGATCAAAGGGGTTGAAGTTCTTGAAAACAGAAATGAAATTCAAGGAGTTTTACAGGTGGCTGAAGTCTAAATTAGAGAGGGTGAAAGCCTTGAGAATGAAAACCAAATTCAAGGACTTTTACAGACTGAAGTTTAAACTAGAGGGGTTGAAGTCCTTGAGAATTCATGAAAACCAAAGTCAGGACTCTTACAGACTGAAGTCTAAATTAGAGGGGTTTTGAGTCCTTGAGAATGAAAACCAAATCCAAGGACTTTTACAGACTGAAGTCTAAATTAAAGGGGTTGAAGTCCTTGAGAATGAGAACCAAATTCAAGGACTCTTAATTAAGGCCCATATTATAGCCTGATAAGAACTACTAACCTCATTCTCAATCTCCAGCTTCGCCATGTCTACAATCCTCTGCTCAGCTCTCTTTAGTTTCGACTTCATGCTTTCACACATTTCTTTCAAAAGCAAATTGTTTTCATTCGTCTCTCTGGTAATTAAAATATTTATATGATTATATACAATGTAAGTTACATTATTTTATTTTAATTATTTGTAATGAGGTATTATTAATTAGCAAGAGTACAGTTTCCTCAGTCAGTCTCAGTTCCAACCAAAAATTACAAGTACAAATCTCTAGTTTTGCTGGAGCTTTAATTATTAGAAATGGGATGTCCTAGAGACTGGGATAACAAGATGTTGGCATAGTCTCCTCAAATGCTG
>JANSTR010052004.1:0-13073 GCA_025434805.1 Antipathozoanthus remengesaui | reverse complement strand
TGAATACTGACTGAAGCTGATAAAATTTTGAAGAAAACTAACATTGAGAGACCAAGGTAAGTGGGGCGAGATGGCACAGGAGTTGGGGCGACGTGACTATCAAGTGGGGCGAGATGACCTGGGGCGACTCATCCATGGGGCGAGATGACTTGTATTCATTTATAGTATAACATTTTAGAGAAGGCTGTAAGCCAGTACGAATAAAACAAACTGGTACTTGTTTTCAGTTGTTTAACTAATCTAGTTCCACTGTATTTAAGTAATTATTTTATGAGAAATTCCCGTTTCATACTCATAACACAAGAAGATCTGACCTCCACCTACCAAAGCCGAAATTTAGTCTTGGAATTAAAGCGTCACTTCCTTCACACATTAAACAAACTACAACACTTTCTTCCTTCAAGATCTTCAACATTTTGAAAAGTTGTAATTATAAATTTTTAAAGATTATATAATAAAAATATATAATAATGTAGATATATTAGGAATTCTTTTAAAATTATTTTTATACCTATATGTAAACATTTTTTAGCTACAGGGCCCCTTTAGATACCAGTCTTTGAACTGAATGGGCCACCCTGTCTAAATAAAGTTTCATTCATTCAAATCCTATACATGTACCAGTTGTAAAGAATTTGGGAAGATGTAAAGCTTGGTTCACACTAGTGACAGAAACAGAGATGGAAGCTACTGTACCAGTGTTACATGTACATCCAAGTGAGAACCAACACAGCGGAAGCCTCCCTTTCGTGTATAGTATTATAATGTTCATTCAAAATGGCAGATAGTGGAGATTCAATTTTGCTTTTTTTTTATTGCTTCGCCTTCTAATTTGTGTTGATCCTTGAAATCATTACATGTTTTATCATAATTGTACAGTACATTGTAAAACAGGGAATTTTCTAAGAGCTTTGCCATGTTTGCAAGAATTTCTGCTGAAAGACTGTAAAAGAACATTTTAGCAAACCCAAAATGAAGGGTTTTTACAAATTTCTACAAGCATCCGTCGAATTCACTGGACACCCAAACTGATATACCATATTTGCCAAGTTATGACTTCAGTGCGTTTACCCCTAAAAGACACAACTGGCCATGATTTTAACAGGTTGCTGAAACAAAATAACATATAAACCATTATTTTCCTTGCTCATAATAAAATACAGTAAGAAGAAAGGCACATTAGGTACTGTACCAATTGGAACTAGGAGGCAGGAGATTCCAGCTGTCACTGTTACAAATATTTGTGTTTGACCAGTGAGTGCCATTGAGTGTTTAACTCCCAGCCTTCCTGCAGATATGACAGAAATTGCGTTTTTAGTCACCCTCGTTTAAGTGGCTAATATTTTGATTTCTACAATAGGTATCACAGAATTGGTACGGTGGTTCTGTTTCTCCATGACATTAGTGACATTTTCTTGGAATTTTCCAAGATATGTGTGTGTATGAAGACAAGGGGTGGAAAGCATCACAGAGTACCAGAAATTTTAGTTAATGTTGGATTTCTTTCTTTTACATTCTCATGGTAAGTGCGATATTAAGATTTTATAGAATTTCTTTGCATATTTTTTATTGTTCGTGTACCGATTACAAGTCTGGCCTGTCTATGCATCTCAGTGGTACATAGAGTGGTTAGCACATCAAACTAAAGGCCATGTTACTTGCAACAACAATTAATTTTTCCTTGCAACACCATGTCGTGTTGTGATGCGAGTATTTGAAACTAATCAAGGACTTGTAACATGTAGCTGAACCCAGTATTGTGCACAAAATTGTACTTGGTTTATGTTTATGCTATGTTTATGATATGTTTACACTGAGCAATTTTGGTAAAATGTGTAGGTTATTATAAAAGCCATCATTATTACAAAACTCTGCAGAACATACATATATGAAGCTTTTGCTGTGTACATCAAACCCAAAGAACAACACCAGAGTAGATTGACAGAAGTACAGTATTCCGAGAAATGCTGTTGAGCTTTTACAAATTATGCACACACTAGTTTACATTGCAAGCTAGCCTGCATTTTCTAACTTTAGGTTGTTTTTTATGCACAGGTTTGTGTGTAGGTTGTATCTGTACCCGAGAATGGTTCTGTTGGTTACTGGCAGTCTTGCAAGAGAATATGTTCCGCATGGTCCCTTCTATTTTTTCTTCAACGCAATGCTATGGATACTATTTGGCTTGAATCTGTACTGGTTTCATTTCATTATGTGGTTGATCATTCGAGTAGTTACTGGGACAAGTCGAGAATTGGAGGATACAAGAGAGATTCCACAAAATAGAAAGGTACAAGTGTATGTAAATAAAGGCTGTTTGTTGTACTTCACTGAACATTGGTGTGATTATATCAGTGCATTTTTCACATGCGCATGTACACTTAGTAGTGGTAGGAATTGGTTGAGATTTCACAATCAATCATCGGAAATAACTGGATTGCCCAAAACAATCAATCATCGATTATAATCAGAAAAATCTACCAATAGCATTCCATGTATTTTGCACCTACTGAGTTCAACATTACATTGCAGCAGTTCAAGTGAGACTGACACGAAATCAACAAAACATATGTGCCACAAACCTTTGTTGGCGCATTACTTTCTGCAGAGCCTACAGATTACCTTTGTCATATCCAAGTTTTCCCTTGTTTTGGGCCCTTCCTTCACTTGATAAAAACCAAAATATTCCCACACTTTTGACCTGGCATTTCCAGGATAATGACAGATCTCCAACTTGGCCATTTCAGCCACCATGCTGGACTCGTCAGCAACATGTACAGTAAACGAGGCATGTGCAGGTCTGAGAGAGGACCCTGGGAATTAGTTTGAAGCAACCTTTCGCTGCGATGCTGTAAACTTCTTAATACCTTTCATTCGCTAGTGATAGTAGTGATACTACAAACGCAAAACAGTGAGCTTGTAATTAATTATTTTATGTTTTGGTTCAGTTGTAAACTTACAAAATACAAAGCAGCTTACTGTAGCATGTCACATCTGTCAAATAAGTGTGGTGTATTTGAAGTGACAACAACACAGTGTGCAGGGTACAAACAGGTATAACGCATTCAGTCTTAGATTATATCTGCTGTTATGACTTAGAAGTTAGGAGTCCACGAAAAAAAGAAAACTCACACCAAGATATTAAATGTGCATTTTAACCCTTTCATCACCACAGGCCGCTTTAGTGGCCATTTTACTACTCCTGATTAAAAAAAATATTTCTAAAAGTTGAAAGAGTTGTACATGTACATGTACATGTAGCTAAGTCATGACTCACCCTACAAGGTAGCTGGTACAGTCAGGTTAAACATACAAGTACAGCAAGCCATAATTTCAGCAAGACAGTCTGCAACATTTTTATTCACAATTGTTGTGATTCAGTTTGCAGGCAACCATTTTCTCTAATTTTAGGTACTTGTTTGAAGCCAAATATTTTTTGACAACAAGTATGTTGCCTCCAATAAAGTCGCTATTCCTGTGCTAGGATTCACTCTATATACCAGTAACAAGAAAATATCAATTCAGGACTAATGCAATGTGTCAGAAAATGCATGAATACTTACCCAACGCCAGCGGGCACACTCGACACGCAAGCATGTTACGCTCCACTGACCTCGTGTTGCCGTTGTTGTTACAACATTCGCCATTTTTGGTTTCGTTTGTTTCGTGTTCGGTATTCAGCCCGTGTTTGCTCGTCCCTTACTGGCGTGGTGGCAGCGACGATACTTCGAGCTCACGTCTGCAGACATTGACAGAACCTTAATCCAGTGTTTGGGAAAATCCATCAACCATTCGTCTGAAAAAGGGCATAGCGAGCCAGCAAAGTGAGGGGAATCGCCCACCATGGGGAAATAATAGCCCGTGATGAAGAGCTTTTCCCCCACATTAGAAAACATGATTGTGCTCACCTGGTTGAGATTAGTACACCCTGATTTACCTAGCTTAGTTAAGCAGCGCTATGGCACTGACCTTCGCTCACGAGCACTGGCCTCACTCAAGCCAGAAATCTCCCAAGCACTTGAATCCCTACAAGATAAGATCCGCACTGCAGCTGATGCTAAGGTACTGCATGCTTCAGCCTCTAAATTAAGCCATCCACCCAGTCGGCCTCTACAAAAACCACTCTACCCATCACTACTCAGGCGCCAAATAAATCTTGTCCCCTTTGCCTCCAAGCCAAGCGCAATGATCACCATTTTTTAAGCCAATGCCCTTTCTTACCTGCCGAGGACCGAGCATATATAACCAAAACGCGCATGACTATTTGCCCTGATGAAGACAGTGATGTCGAAGACTCTGATTTCTCATCCAATTCCCATGATGAGCTAGACCCTTCGCACCCTTCATTCCTGCCCAGCCCATCGGCCCGCGCAGTGTTGCGACGCGTTAGCACCAAACGATCTCCTCATTTCAAGGCCTTTCAGTACCGGAAGCATCCTCTCCAACTCACCCTTGACACAGGTGCATGATCAATACATATTGGGATATATTGGGGCCCCAATATCTAAAACATCCCAACAGGCTCTCCAAGCCGATGGAGTAACACCCCTTTCTGTCACCGGGGAAACTCACATTGTCCTTTCCCGTGGCTCTACACGCCTAATCCTTGATGCCCTAGTCGTAGAAGAGTTAGATGTTAATATACTAGCAAGTACCCCTTTCTGATCGCAAATGACATCTCCGTGCGCCCCGCCAAGCGCCATGTCCAAATTAAAAATACAGAGGTTATTGTGTATGACACAGGGGACTACGCCCACCCCAAGCCCCATGCCGTCCGCTGTGCCCAATCGTACCTTCTGCGCTCACCATCCCCCCAACGGTCCTCCGGCCTGGCGAATACATCGAAGTTGATGTACCTCCCCACCTCGCACCTGACTGCACGTTGGCCATCGACGCCCACACTGCCAACCACACTATACCACCGTGGCCCATAGTAGAAGAAGTTGCCTCCAAGATTCGCCTTACAAACGACTCCAAAGAGCCCCAGACAATCCGACGTTAATATGCACATCTGTCGTGCTAGACTGGCCACTGATTCTCCCACCAAATCTATGTCAACTCATGTATATCCTAGGTTCTCATCCCTGAACTCTTGAAGAATCTGCCCCTTTCTCCACATCAGTACGCATCGACCCAGACCTTATCCTACCCGACACCATTCGCCAACAGTTCACACAGGCCTTACTAGACTTTGATGACGTATTCAACCCTATAATCGTTGGTTACAATGGTGCAGCAGGCCCGATCGAGGCTACAGTAAACATGGGTCCCGTTCAGCTGTCCCAACACAAGGACCGCGTACCGCAGTACTCCCGAGAGGGATAAGTTAGTCGAGCTTCAAGAACAGTTTGACGAGTTGGAACGTTCTCAGGTCTTTCAGAAGCCAGACGACTGTGCAGTCACCGCTGAGTACCTCAACCCGTCCTTTCTTGTCAACAAGCCAAGTGGGGGACCATCGCCTAGTTACAGCCTTTGCTGAAGTCGATTGTTATAGCAAACCACAACAATCCTTAATGCCCAACGTCGATTCCACTCTATGCACACTTGCCCCTTGGATGTTCATCATTAAGACCGACCTAACCCGTGCCTTTTACCAAATTCCACTTTCAAAGGCCTCCCAGAAGTACTGTGGTGTAGCCACACCCTTCTTTGGCATAAGAGTTTACACCCGATCTCCAATGGGCATGCCAGGGTCTGGAACCGCCCTGGAGGAGCTCATGTGCCGCGTACTCAGTGTGACCTTATTCATTAGGGCTACGTCATCAAATTGGCAGATGACCTGTATTGCGGCGGCGATACTCCTGAGGCCTTGCTATCCAGTTGGACCCTCGTTCTTGTGGCTCTCAGCGGATGCAATCTAAGACTATCTGCTCCCAAAACTGTCAGTCATCTGCCCAAAGTCAACCTCCATTTTGGGTTGGGTCTGGTCCCAAGCTATCCTAACGGCAAGCCCCCACCGCGTTGCAGTCTTGTCATTGTGCCCTCCCCCAGACACCGTCAAGGAATTACTCTCCTTCATTGGTGCCTACAAAGTCTTAGGTCGCGTCTTACCCAAGTACTCTCAGCTCGTTGACCCCCTAGACTGCGCCATTGCTGGTCTACAATCTCAGACACTCTCCAGTTGAACGAGAGCCTACTTGAGAAGTTCTTCGATGTTTGGAAAGCCCTAACTACACAAAGGATCATCGTCCGTCCTAACTTTCGGATTGTCACTGACGGCTCTATTACCAAACGCGGCCTCGGAGCAACTTTGTACATCTCCCGCAGCAAACGCCTTCACCTTTCAGAGTTATTCAGTGCAAAGTTACGAAAGCACTAGGTTAACTGGCTACCCTGTGAAATCGAAGCTTTGTGCATCGCTACAGCTGTCAAAACCTTTTTAGGCCTTTATAATCCAGTCCAAGCATCCCACATGCGTTCTCACAGACAGCAAGCCTTGCGTTAAGGCTATCGATAAGCTCGATCTAACTAGCTGTTATTTCTGCAATGATTGAAAACTGGAATTGATTAAGGAAATAATGGACAAATACAATGCAACTGCCATACTGTACTTATCGGAACATATGGTCAGATCAGTTACCTGGGCGAAGCTTCATATTTTGATGAACTAAATAAAAAGACAAACATCTGAAGGCACACACTCTTGACCTTGTATTCCTATTAGATTACATTTCGTCAGATGTACAGGTTTATTTACAATTTTTCTTTCAAATCATTGTATTTGAAAGTTTGCTACAAATAATTCTTGAATTCTTGAATTCTTTCTGTTTCTCAGACAATTCTAAAGAAGAATTGTAAAGAAGAATTCTACAAAATATTCCTGAAGAAGAATTCTAAAATAGAATTCTACTTTTCTGAAAGAATTGTGATGTTTTGAAATGGTACCCAGACTTTGAGGGAAATGACGCGGTTTGACGCGTTTTGACTTAACATTTGGCCCCACGGGTTGGGGGGTTTGCTCACATTTGACTTCAGTCTATGGTAAATCCCCCACCCTGGCCCGTGTCGGGGTGACTGGTGCATTAATTGCATGCCATTTATAAACACACAAATAAGTTCTTTTCGAGGTATTACTTGGTTCTTCTACAATGCACTTTCTATCGAAACGCTTTCTCTCTTTCTTTCACGACGTGACCGACCCTGCCTACCAGGAATACTTAAATTTTTACTTAAATACTTTAAATGTTTACGACCAAGCTATTTTTCATAACAAGTTAGCGCAAGGGAGGGGGGTCATTTGGACATCCCCCCCCCCCCCAAGATTTCTCAAACGGTCGCACATAAAAGATCAAGCTTTGGCATGTGAGTAGCTTATGATTAGTTAATTACCTTTCATAACAACAATCAAGTTTTAATTAGCAACTGTTGCTATGTGGCGGCAGCCGTTACACAACGTGTCCGCCATTTTGGCCTCCATCTTGGATTTTTTAAAAAATAAATTATTTTCAGCTAAATTTAAGCAAATTTTCTTTAAATTAGTAGAATACATGTATTTATACAGCCTGAAATAGGATTATAATTAAGAACAGAGTGGAAAAGAAGAATTTAGAACAAATTTTGTCAAAAATTACCGTTTTTATTTCAACTTTAATTTGCATAAGTAATTTCGCATAAATTATAAATTATGATGTCATCCAATTAACGTCACAAGATGCGTTTATTATCGAACTACAGGTAATGAAAGTTTCGTTTTGATTGCTTTAAAACTGCGATTTTTAGGTTGGTAAAACGTTGGGGGTGTCCATTTGACGCCGTCCCCTCCCCCCTTTGACTATCGAGGGTTAAACTTAAAGATTTAAGGATGTGATTCACATTAAAGGAATTTCATACAGCTAATTGGTCAAATTCAATTAATCTGACCCCTTCCCGCTTGCTATTACTGTGTTCTGTTTTTAAATACATTAGTCGGATGCATAGTAAGGTCCAGTGTGGAACGTTTCCCAATAGGGGCTAATCTCTTCCGAACTACTACTATCATCACCATTTTCCATTTTCATCGTCACCATTATCATCATCTTCTTCATCGTCATCATTATTTATATCATCATCAACTTTACCATCATCGTCACTATCTTCATCGTCGTCGTCATCAGCATCAGGAACAACAAAGATCTAATAACCTTCTGAGTTGAGATAGACTATCGATGAGTTAACAACTGAGTTGAGTTTGAGTTGAGTTTGAGTTAAGTTTGAGTTAATATAAGAAGGAGTTACCCAAATCTCAGTTAAAAATGAATGAACTCTGTAGGCAAAATATGAAATTATTGAAAATGAATTTATTATCTGTCCACAGGTCAAACGGAAAAACACTAAAGTTCTTTTCCCAGCTAAACCGGGTCGCGGTAAAGCGAGGAACGGAAATTGAAGAACTGCGGAAATTGAGGAAAACGAGGAAACTGCGGCATTGAAGAAAAATAACCGGAAATTAGCTGTAAAAGTTGCGGAAACAAGGGGAAAAGGCAGAAATGACCGGAAGTAAGCTATAAAAGTAGCCGAAATGGGTAAACATTAAAGGAATAACAAATGCAGAAATGAGAGGTGAAAGCTGAAAATGAAATGCAAATTTTATTTTAAAAATTTTCTTTATTTGCATTTTATAGTTAAGAGGGTATTTATTATATAATTATTTGAAAGTTCTTTCTGAACTTAACAGAAGAATAAAAAAATCTATGTAAATATTATTTCAACGTTAAAATGTACAAATGGCAAAATAATTAAAGTTTAAAATACTCAAACGTTTTCGACTAAATGTCATCTTCGGGTGTATAAAAAGTGGAAAATCATATTTTTTGTAAGTTTAGCTTTTTAGCTTTTGTATTGGCGTTTTATTGTGAATAACAACATGGCTTGAGAGTTCCAAAAATCTCGTTGAAAACGTATGTTCAATGTAATAACGCGCTTCGGTGCTTAAATTAAAAAAAGAAGTGAGATCAGCCGAGAGAGGCTGACACTTTCGAGAAGCAAGCGGACATCAAGCAGTGTAACCGAACTTTATTGAAGATGAGAAACATTTTCTTTTTGAATGCAAACTATATGACTTAGAGAGGAAAAACCTACAACTATGGCTTAATAATTTTAAGGACATCGTTTTTTCTAGACTAAACATGGAACAAACACTGCGCTTCTTGTTTACCAATGACAACCCCGTAATCCACACTTACTTGTCGGATTTCGTGTTTAGATGCGCAAAGAATTAAACGTAGGGAATATTTAAACTGTTGTGAAAACTGATAAGTAGAACATAAATTATCATTTATGATAATTTTTTATGATTAGCCAAGTTATTCCTTATTATTTACTATATTATTATTGTTCTGTTGTTTAGCTATTATTATATATATATAAATACACTACCTATCCTGAAGGCTGAAGCTTTGGCAATATTTTGTAGAGAAATCATGTCAATAAAGCTATTGTTTACTTACTTACATGTTCGACTTTGTGGCTCCATGTATTCTTATTGCTTCCTTGAAAGTTCCCCCACATCTTCGATTCAGTGTTGATGGGGATATGGTATCACCTGCAGCAGAAGTTGGTGATCCCCGTGATTGAGCATGTAGATCTGTTTATCAAACAAAGACAGCCCTCAATGTTTTTATTCATTTCTCCATCAATTAATTTGCAGATAAAATAATAATTAATCTGATACAAAGTGAAAATCAATTACCGTTTGCTTGTTTTTGTGCATTTGGTGATACAATGTTTTGGTTCTCTTTGAGAACAAAGTGTTTACAGACGGTATAACTCAAAAAACCTACCTTAGACTCAAGTCGTCGAACCTTTTGCTGCAACCTGCTCACTTCGGAGTGAAGAGAAGCTCGCTTTCTGGTCAAGTCGAGTGTCTGTTTTTTCTTCTCCTTTTAGAAAGCTGCAACTGGAAAGCGCTTGTTTAACTTCGTTGGAGGCATCACAACGACGCTATCGCTTCTGTACACTCGATCTGTAAATCGATCCATGTGGATGAATTACCAGACCCGAAAAAATCCAAAAATTTCGATTGAAAGAAGGCAAAATCAGCAAAACAAAAATGATACGATTCTTACCAAAGTTTTATAGGGTCCAAATTCACTTCTTTCGACTTTCATGTTATAAATCCAAAATATCCTATTGCAGCCGAATTTAATCGTTTTCTAGTCTTGTTCACGGAAGCACCATATTGAAACGATTTCCAGAAACACAAAAATATTCAAATTGTTATCTTTTTCCGTCGAATTTGGTATTTAAACAAAGTTCTCTGTTTGAATTTTCGCGGTATTTTGGTTGTTTGGCAGTCCGGTATAATATATGTGTATAATCGAGCAGATAATTTTCCCGCGTAGATTAGTTCCCAGGCCTACTAAAAAAAGACGGTCACGAGCAACATTTTTGCCATCAGTCTAGAAATTGTGAGATAGTTGATGGTTATGATATGATGAATGAGTACGTAGACTTCCACAAAAAACAAATAAAGAATAAGGAGAAAATATGTCTATATCGAAAGTATCACACTGAAAACGTAAACACATTTTTTTATTAAGTATTATAATATAGATTTGATATAGCACTCGCTCTGATTGGTCCAAAAGCGGTGACCAAAAGCGTGCTCCCTCACAATATAAAGCATAGTTACCATGACAACTATTACTTTTAATTTTGTCGATTTCCGAGGGAAATAAAATGGCGGCGTTCCAGTGGGACTTGTTCGACTTTTCTTTGCATTTCGACTTGGGGAAAATGAAGAAGACTTTGAATGCACTATTCCAATTGTTGACTTTATAGTCTCCAACTACAAAGATCCTGCATGGAAAAATCTGAACGAAGATTTACCGAGCTCTCTGCTTCAGAAGTAAAGAACATAGTTTCTAAACCCGATAACAAGGCAAACAACTGCAACTGTGCCAGTAAGTCACATCGAAAAAAATATGGAGAAATTTGTCTATCATATAAAACAAATAGAACAGCTTATCCCGTGCTCCGTACAGTAATAAAGCACTGAGGAAGTGACGAGAGCACTCAAGAAGTGAGGAGAAACACTTGCCTCCGGCTCGTGTTCTTCCACACTTCTTTCGTGCTTTCGTCACTTCCTGCGTGCTTTATTACAGTACAGAACAAAGCTGTTCTATTTGTTAACTAAATAATGAGTGTATGTGTATACATCGAGCTATCATGTTTGCCATTTAATTTTTATATCCTTTGCACTCATATGCATTTTAATTAGTTCTTCGATTGAAATTTAGTTGTTTTTTTCTGTATCTCCTCGCGTGGCACTATGAAAAAGCGTTGAGGTAATACAGAAAATAACTTAAATTTCAGGGGGATACTTTGCTGTTTATGTCGAGTAAAGTTAAGGCATTTAAAAGCCCTTGACAAAGTTTTTGAGGATGGAGTTCTTTGGATGTTCTTCAATAATACAAAATTGGCTTGAATATGTACAATTACCAAATTTTTGTGTTTGCAAAATAAGGACCGAAAACTGGCTTCCGTACTATTATCCAGGTTTTCATGTGAGACTGTTGCAACTTTTGCCCGTATTTTGCAGGCATCAAGACCCGAAGGCAGTTTTCAAGTTTTCTCAATTTTCTCAAAAACAAAATTTCTCTGAGACCTTTTAGTGCTATTTTCGAATATGATTCACCTTGTGGTTCCTTTGGACAAAATATCGAGAAATCCGATTTTTCGATTTTCTTCATCGAAGTTCGCAACACAACCGTAACATGACGGGGGGGGGGGGCATTTGGACCCCCACCCTGTAATTTTTGTAATATTTGTCCGTTTGGATTACGTACAAATGATTTAAGTACAAAATTGTTGCAGTTAATTTGTTTCCATGGTAACTATGAGCAAAAACGTTGCCGTCAAATTCGCTACTCGGTCGCCATCTTGGATTTGCGAAATTTGAATTTATTACTTTTTCCGTTTGTCACGTAACAAACCATGCAAAAACAAGTTTTATCAGCTTACAGTTGAAAAAATAGCCAATAAAAAGAGGAAAAAAAGTTGAGTTTAAATGCGTTTTTTCTGCAAAATTTGCAATTTCCGAAATATAAACCTAAGTTGCATAATTCTTCTCATAATTTATGCATAATGACGTCACCTAATTAATCTTAAAACATTTCGTATTATTCTGGCTACAGTTACTGAATGTTGGAAAAGGTGGAAATATCTTTAAAGCCGGATTTTAGGCCCGAAAACCTGTGGTAGATTGTTCAAAATGTGCAATTTCCAAAAAATAAACCAAAGTCGCATATTTTTTCTCATACTTTATGCATGGTGAAGTCACCTACTTAGTGTCAAAAAATATTTCTTATTAATCTGCCTACAGTTACTGAAAGGTTGGTGGCAATAGCTTTAAACGCTAATTTTTTCGACCCAAAAACCTATGGGGGAGGTGGTCAAATAATCCCCCCTCTATACGTTTAAGGGAAATACAAGCATTTATTATAATAGACCAGCAATACACTCTCTGTCTCTCACATAATGCGTTTCAAATATTTACGCGAATGTCGATGGCCCGTACTCCTCGCCTTTTTTTCTGACTTGAATGAGAAATTTGGCAATTTCTATATCCAACTCTGCTGGCTGAATGGCTTCTATTTCTATTCGTCTTATTCAATGATACTAAGAATTCTTGAAGATGGTTACATCTCTCCCTGTTTTGCTTCGCGTATTCTTGTTTTGTTTCTGGTCAATAAAGTCCTGAACAGAGATATCAGTGAGATCAAACCGAGGCTCACATTCCGCCATTTTTGTCGCCGAGCAAGAAAAAATCCAAACCTTTCAAGGTTTGTTTTGATGTTCATTTCTAATTGGTCGGAGTGCGTAAACTCTAATGCTAATTGGTTATATTTTTACGTGTGAAACTAAAGTTACGCCGTTTTGATAGGTTATATAGAACTTTTTGAGATGTGACTGAAATATAGCGTATAGATTTGAACAAGGGAGCTTTACTTATCAAAATTCTCGTGATACATATAATAAATACATAATACCAAATGAGTCACCTAATATTGCTACCCTAATATTGCTACCCTAATATTGCAACCCTAATATTGCTACCCTAATATTGCTACCCTAATATTGCTATCCTAATATTGCTA
>JANSTR010051893.1:0-13075 GCA_025434805.1 Antipathozoanthus remengesaui | reverse complement strand
AAAGCATGCTTTTCTGTGCGCGATCAAAGTTCACGAGAACGAACAAATATGGCTGCCATGTCGGTTGTTGTTTATTTAGGTTTATTTACAGTTGATTTGGCTCAATCTTGCATTCAAAAGTTCATTAAACTTCAGCGAGAGTCCATAGTACTGATAACAGGTTTTTCCCGTGATGTCATGGAGCCAGATCAGCTGGATAACAAGCGCGTGTTGCAGACTTATAATAAAGTCAACAGTCGGAGCATCATGACGAAGGGCGTGCGCTCAAAACGTCGGCTTTCTTCCAAGTTTACGGCGCGGGAAATTGTTTTCGTCAACTCCCGGTTGATGTTATACGTTTTACCTACCCGCCGACGTAGTCTATAGTTTTTTTAAAATCTATTTACTTGGAGTCTGTTGCAGACTTAGTCGCACGAAGGGCAATCTCTCATATTTACCACATCTACAAACCGCGGTCGGATGTTCTGCGACTGTTTTTCAATGAACTTTTGCCTTCCAGCACTCACTCACGAACTGCCATTTTCTTCGCTTGTCACCCATTCTCCCAACACACTGCGCGGCTTAGTTTAACGTTTACGTCATATCAAACTTCTAAATTTATATTTACTCAGCACTTCTTAGCATTGCCCCAGCATCCTCATTGTTAGTCGCTCCAGAAAAAGGGGCACTCCTGTCCCTTGTATAAGTGAACTTCAGCGGGAAAGAAGGTTGCACAAATATTCAACCCTCGACCATGCCAGGGATTGATTTGGCGTCCTCGTTTTCATTTGGGGGAATTCGGTGATTGTTTTAAAAGACTGAAACTTAAGGTGTTATCTGTTCTTTTAGGATCACATAGGGATGTGTGCGATGATGGGATGTACATTCGAATCATTCTGCCATCTTAAGGAAAATCCAAGAATACTCTGGAATAAAAATAGCTCCCAAACGAGACTTATTTTGATTAAAATACCTTTTATTCCATTTTTTTTGTTTTTAAAAATTTGTTAGCACAATGACTCAAAATTCATAAGAGGTCGATACGTGATAATGTGCCCCTGAGAAAACAAATCCAATTTTGAAGATGACCCAATATCAACAGATCATCAGGCAACACACAGGAGCAATAAATATCTGTTATTTGGAAGGAGTTTTCGATGGTATTTTAACTCTTTAAAAACTGTGGCTAATACTCGACATCTTTAATAATAGCTCTTATCTGGCGTGTGTCTACGTGATTTCTATGCAATCTTCTCAACTACAGTGGCATTAGAAACAAAACACATTAGAAATCAGTTGTGACCAGCTGTCATATATTCATTAATTTCCAATAGGCTATTGTTGAAATTTTGATTCTCTATAAATGGGTCATAAATCATCTCGAATGTTTATAATTACACTGAAAGCGTCTATCGCATCCCCAGAGAGATCGATATCTTGATCAGTTCCGTTCAACTGTATTTTTCGCAATTTCGCCAATCTTTTACGACAGCTTTGGAACTGATCTGCGACTGCTTAAACAAAGCAAAAGTTTAATAGTTTTTGAAACCTCTATAAAGGCTTAACAATTGGAGATGTTAATGACGCACATATAGCTAATGTTATTGACAGCAGCTTTAAGAGTGTGTAAACATTGACGAAAGTCGTTCTGCTCAAGTGTTGAAAATGTACACCTCGTCCAATTTCAGTTCTCCCGGGCCCGGCCCAAATTCACCGCCTCCTTTCCTCTGCAATGGTAGCTTCCCAACGGAGGAGTTTGCAAGGATTGCGTTTCAACGCTTTTGCCGATGTTTTATATCTCCGCCGGATTTCTTCACAACTTTCACGGAGTTGTTCTTCAACCGGCTGTTTCTCGTGATCAGTCTCATTGGCAATGTTCTGGTTATCGTGGTGTTACAGCGAATGAAGAAAGGCTCTGCGTCTGCTAGGCTTCGCACAAACTTCCTCATACAGAACTTGGCTGTTGCTGACATTACTGTGTGTCTTTTGTACAATCTGAACGAGATTTATGACAAGAACCCTGATAAGACAACTAAACACGCTTGCAAGGCTTTTGCAGGCTTGCTGTTCACTTCCCTGTCTGTTTCATCGATCTTGATCTGTTGTATTTCAATCGAACGATACTTGGCGGTAGCGCGGCCACTGGAGTTTGAGCTTTCTCAACGGAAGGCAATACTCATGGTCATCTTTAGCTGGTACTACTCCTTGCTATTCGCTATCCCAGATTTCTACTGGATGGAAAAGATTGATGTGAACTTTTGTCACATTGGAGAAATACCACTTTGTACGTACAACCAGCAAACAGGAACAGACACCACGGTCATCTCTCTCGTGAGCGTAACAGGAACATTTGTCATCCCAATCGCTGTGATTATCTTCGTGAACGTGTCGATTGTCAAAACAATGCTTTGGAGTAAAGACAGCATGTATTATATTCGAAAGAAACTTGAACGAAATTCGACAGGACAATCACAAAGCAATATGAAACGAAGACAAAATGTTGTGAAAATTGTTCTGTTGTTGACTCTAGTGTTTGTTTGCTGCTCCGTACCATATGCCACGTATATAATACTCACCGCGCTTGGAGTAACAGTGCCAGTCGACTTTATCAGCGTGGCATATTACCTTATGCTCGTGAACAGCACCACCAATCCTTTTGTTTATTCTTTTATGAGCCAGGACTTTAGAAGAGCGTGCAGGGAGCTTTTTCGAACGATTGGGGACTGCGTTTTTGGATATTGTGCAAACAAATGTAGTACTAGTAGTTGTTATCGCTGAAATGTTCATCCGAAAGCGGCGAAACTCTAAAATGCTCTTTCTTTCGTTTAAAAAAAATGCTAATCGTTAAAGTACAGACTTTTTGTTCATTACTACTGCTAACACAAATTCAGCATATGTGTATAGTTAGAAAAAGCTACCTATATAAATACGAATGATATTCTGACAATACGCAATCATAAACTCATTTTCTAAAAATAATCCGAAAGAGAGAAATTCATTTAATTATGAGCAGCAATGACTTTCTTTTTACTTTAAACCATATCTCGCTCGATTATGTCTAAACTGAGGCGTTTATATGCATGATATTGTAAATATATTCATACCTAATTATGTTTTTTACATGGAGCATTAATTTATGAACGGCGTGAGTGTAGGCCATGAAACATTTTTTAATCTGTTTTGCCCGAAATGAAACAGGAGACCAAGGACAGGGGAGGGAAGAGCAGGGGCAGGGGGAATGGCGTCAGGACTCCGTATACAAAGCATTAAAATAACATAATATTTTTTATGAACCAGTTGAGTGTATTGCATATTGTAATTGAAATATTTAACAACAGTGATTTTAAAAACGTTTGTGCAAACTGAAACTGAGCTAAGGGAAGACGACGCACTTCACAAGGCTACGATTATTGTAACTTCCTGTTGGCGCAGCAACCGTGGACATAGTTGAGAAATAATCTACCTTATAAAGTTATATTGGAAATTATCGACAAATCGTGTTAATTTAATGCATGCAAATTTATGTATTTTCAAATATATGTAAAGCTAATGTAAGTTGGAAAATTCGCTTTAAATTTTCTTCGAGTTGTCAACTGATATTAAAAGGTATATGGTAATAAATTGTATACCCAAAATGTTACATGATAGATATGCCCAAAATATGTTGATTTAAAAAATAATTAGTACTGGTTTGACAGAACATTAGCTTTTGGATATAACAGGAAATTCCTACCGCAAGTTGGTCAGCACTCATAACAAACAAGTAAATATAAAATAAATAAAAAAGACATGGCCAAACTGCCATGAACCATAATACCGTACAGCAAACTGTTCCCATGTGCGGATCCAGAAAGTTTAGGAGAAAGAAGGGGCCCAGAAAATTAGTTGTACGAAGAGGGACCCCAAATCCGGCTTTTCTTGTAAATCTTTTTAAAATTGTCCATATTCCACCAAAAGGGGGAGGGTGCCTTGGGGAGTGGTGGGAGGGGAGAGGACAAGGGCCTCCTGTGCGTCTCCCTAAATCTGCCTCTGGTTCCCTGTAGACTCGACTGTGGGAGGAGAGAACAATTTCAGTTGAGTGTATACCTACTTTGTCTTGGGTGGCCCCGCCGCTGCGCTGGTATTTAGTCAGTAGTAGATCATGTATGTATTATCTTTGACCAGAACACGATGAACAGAACTTATCTACCAAATTTAAAATCCTGATGAGTACCACAGTACGTACCATGTTTTGGGTGAGTTTTGTCATGCTCAGGGGTGGGCCCTGGGGATTTAGTAGTCCCATTCCCAAGAAGGAGGGGGTCGAAACCATCAATAGCGGAAGTGCGTGTCTGTCACATAGTGGCTCCGCGAGCTATTGCGTGCCAGTGAGCAACCATCATTATAGGCATGGAAGTTCTTTATGAGGTTAGTATCTTGTTGGTTTTGCAACCATTTTAGCTTTATTTGATCGCTGTTTGGTTTTGTGACACTTAATAATTATCTGGATAGAAATCTTGTATGCCTTTCTCTCTCGATCACCAATGAAACAAGGAAACAGGTTCTATAGAATGTTTCGCAACTATTTCATCCCACAATATGGTATTCGTGTTTTCTGTGGTTTAAATTGTTTTATTGTCCGATTGTCGTTTGCTGGACTGTTTACTTTCGTTGTCTTTGTTGGACAGGGGGCTCTGGACAAGTGCTTCTCGGCGGATTCTGACCCAGGGAGGAAGGAATGGAAGAGACGCCATTTTGTTTTGAAACATCTACTTGTCAGTAATGCACATTGCTTGGAATATTACAAAGATAAGAACTGGCGGAGCGGCAAGCACGACCCCAGAGGGGTTCTACATCTTTACCCTGGCTTTGATGTTGCCAAGTTGCACGATCCTAAGCGAAAATATGTTTTCGATGTCAAGACAGTTGAGCACACTTTTCGCCTTGCTGCCAGCTCAGTGGATTCGATGAATCAGTGGATTCATGCGTTGGAGAAGGCAAACACAGGTTAGTACCAGTTCGTGAAAATTGTGCTAAATCATACAAATTAACACAGATTCTATTATAACCCACTTTATTAATCTTCAAATTTTGGAGACTTTAGCAGTTAATTAAGCTTTTTGTCTTTCTATTCAAATTTGCAATTCTCTTTTTATATGTCCGGCGGACAATTCAACAAAGGAAACACAGACAATTCAACAAAGGAAACGCAGATAATACATCTCTTCCTGCATGCATATATATGGATATCAGATGATCAATGTTCTGTGTTATAACAGATTTACATGTTAGAAGAAACCATTTGAATAGCTTGAGCCTCGGGATTTGTACATAATAATTAGGATGTGCAACAGCTTTCAATTTCCAGATCTTTTTAGATTAGCTGGGAAAAATTATAATAGCTTACAAAAACAACACTTCTGATATTGCCAAGAATTGAGTACTGTTCAACACAAGTCACAACACGGGTAAAGATTATTGATCACTTTTGTAATGTTTATTTTGCCCTGTAATTTGTAACACACCCTATACACCTGCCTCCCCTGGCTCCCCATCCAAGGATTTTTTTCAGTTGTAGACTGTATCAAATACTTTAAAGGGGCTGTATCAGGCTTAGAGGACTGGGTGTCAGTGAGCTAGAACTTGAAAAATGATTACCGTAACATGAAATCAAGTTTTGTGATTTTGCATGGTAATCCAGGTTTATCAAAGGCATTGTTCTATTATTAAAACTGAAAATTATCAGTTAGGCAGAAAAATTCATTTTAGTTTATATTTTGATATTATTTTGTTCATGTGAGAACTACTCAAGTTGTAAATAAGTCATATATCTGGTGCTGCAGCATACTGCTATGGCAGCCTTCGCAGAGGAAGCGGTCTAACCTCACTGGACTCATTACTCATTATGATTGAAGCAAGACTGTACTGTGCTACTGCAACTGGATTTTAAGTCGAGAAAACCAGAGACTGAATGAGTGAACATGAGTCTGAAATGCTGAGTCGAGCGCAGCAGTTTAAGAACATGTTCTGCTTTCAGGTTCTAATATTCTTGAATGACAAATCATTGTTGCCTGCTGTCATTCCGGATCTATTGAAGCATGATTACTGCAAGGCACGTAGCTGTGTTATAAAAGCCTGTATGCTAAATATCAACTGTAATCAAGTGATTAAAAGGCATTTTCAAAGTCACATAAACGGCTGAGTCAAAGCTACAACAATACATGAGGAGCAAATCCTTGGGGGCGCCCACAGAACAATCAGGGGGCCACAGGGAGCCCAAAACAAATAACAATATTATAACAAGCTGGCATATCAAAGACATCTGAGATATTTTAAGAAAAGGTCACATGAAACACATGTCAACAAAAAATGTGTTGTCATATTTTTTAAATGTGTACTGAGTGCATAGAATTTACCATTTTTCCCTTGATAACAAACTCATTGTAGATGGACAGTCAACAGGCAAATTGGTGAATAAAAAAACCCAAGGTAAAATAGACCACATAGACACTTGCAAAAGTATAATTTTTATATGTCAATGTTTCGCATGTATACGTGAACATGCAAACATTTTCTCCCCACTTGCTGGGCCAGCCCACTTACTGGGCTGGTTCAGTTCTATATGAACAGGCTCTTGGAAGAAAATATGATATGATCGCAGGGGCGGATCTAGAAATTTGAGAAAGGGGGGGGGGCCCAGTTCAAAAAGGGAGGGAGTTTGTGCAGCTGTTTATAGTTGCAAGGTGTTTCTTTTCAAATTTCAAAGTCAGACCAAAAGAAAAGAGTTGTGCAAACTTATTAAAAACAGGATGTTATTAACCCTTTCAGCCCCAGCCAGTTTATCAGCACATATATTCTCCTTACATTTTCAACACAGAATTTATCATTTGATTATGAGAATATAGCAATTGGTCATAGACATCAAACTATCTATGATGAAAAGCTAAATTCTCCCAACCTGTTTATAAGAAAGGTATGGAGACAGTTTAGGAGAATTTAGCAACACACCAATTGTCGTGTTTGGGGCTGAAAGGGTTAAGGTTAATATGCTGAACTTTTTAATTTCAGCAGGCCTGTATTGTGCATGTACACTCATGCAATACAAAAATCATGTTAAAATAATCAGCTGGCATAATATAATTCTAATTTACCATTTTAAGAGTTAAAGAATTTTAAGAATTATTTCCATATTTTTTCTAGGGTTTATACAAATAAATCTTATTTGAAACTCATTATTTTGCAGTAAAGTCATTCAGTGTGGAAGTTGAACCAGTTGAGCAGCTAAAAAATCTTGGTGCTGTGGGTCCTTGCTATCTCCAATTCACAGACTGTGAACTCAGACTTGTTGCAGCTTCTGATGGGCATCTACGGGTGGCATGGCCCTTCAAATGCCTGCGACGTTACATGAGTAGCAAAGGAAAATTTACTATCGAAGCTGGCCGCCGTGCTCCCACTGGGGAGGGAGTTTTTACATTTTATTCAGCTGCCCATGATGACATGTACAAGCTCTTAGATTCTGTCGTAAAATCCAAAGCTTCAAAGGGGCAAGTAGTGCCTCCAGTTCGGGATGATCACAAACAGCCAGTGATGGCAGCGAGTCCCGCTACTAAGACATCAAGTCCCCAAGCAAGCAGTATCGAAAATGATGATAGATATGTTCACTTGGTGAGTGGAGACACCCCTTTGCCCTCCCATCCTCCCCACCCTAATTACAATCATGGTATGAGCTTGACTAAAGGCACAGTACCGAGAGAACCTCGCTATGCATCTCCATATGGACACTTGCCCAGCACGTCTTCTGTGTCTTCTAGTCATGGTCACATTTTATCACCATCATCACCAAGTGAGATGTCAAAACCTGGATTCAGCAGCAGTTTTGAGCATAATTATGATCTTATGTCAGCTCCACATCAAGATAGACATGGTGACAAAGAGACATGTAATGTTCTGAACAATCCACCCAGCCCATCTATTGGTCGGAGAGACACTTCATCTACTGAGGATGCATACAGTGTTTTGACACATGACACTCTTAAAGGAGGGGTTAGTCCGCTACAAGGAGGTGTCTGGGACCCAAATGTGGATACCGACAATGTATACAACACACTTGGTCACCAGCAAAACTCCCCAATTCAAAAAGATGCAGTGAATGCGCCATATAAGTCTGATTGTGATGACATTTCATATGACAGTTTCAGCCCTGTGCATAGGCCATCTATGTCAGATGACACTTATAATACACTTGCACACAAACCACTACAAGTCAAAGGCTGGGAAGGCCACTCACAGGAAAAGGGGAACATGCCAGTAGACTACAGCCATTCATTTCAAGTATCTGATAGATCTAGCATTGGTCAGTTTAGTGGGGGCATTGGTGATAGTATGTATAACACACTGTCACATGATACGTTACCAGGAAACCAGCCCCATCCTTCCAAATCCACTGACACTACAAGCACTTATAATACTTTAGACCACAGCAGGAATCGTACATCATTAAATAAACATGTGTCTTTCAGTGGTGATGATTCATACGATGTTCTTGGACATCAAACTGCTGCTGGTCATCAAGTACCAGAGAGATGTCCTTTGGAAAAAGGAACTTCAGATATCAGCAGAGTCGGGTCTGTAAGCAGCACAAGTAGCATACAGTGCCCCCTGAGTATTCCACGAACAGACTCAACCAGCAGCTCATTCTCCAGTAATCAGAGTACACCTGTCTCTCCGAGTGAGTTTGACTCATATGCATCTTTGGACTATGCATCAATATCACCCCCAGCGTCAAAAGCATCCCCACTGCCGTTTCAAAGAATGTCACAGAAAGCTCCCTCACCAACAAAGCCCCGCCCACCCCCACCTAGGAAAGGAAGTGCGCCTGATATACTGGCCCATATGCCACATTTTGATGGCCGGAGTCCTTCCAAATCAGGTCTAAAAGGAGGAAATTTAGTTTCCAATTTACGTGCCTCATTAGAGGCAGGGGGACTTGACTTGACAAAACCAAAGCCAAAACCTAGAAGTTTGTGTGTCCAACTCAGTCAAGAAGAGACAATTCCTGAGGTGGATGCAGATTATGCAGAAGTTAATAACCATGAAGTCATTTCAAAGAAGGGACGCTCTCCATCAGTCCCAAGTGAACCCTGTGATGATATCTATGATGAGCCTGATAGGTTACACCCAGCACCAAGACCCAAATCTGTACCATCAGGAAGAGTCAAGAAATCTCACAACAAGAGATTCTAATGAAAGTATGAAAATGTTGTATATAATATAGACTAGTAAATTAATTCTAATACTGTATAAACATTGTTTCACTTGAATGAAACCCAAAGTTGAGGTCTCTGAAGTATGCTGGGTGACCATTAATATGTTGACTTCACAATAATTATTGGACAATGTTGAGCAAACTGATTGTTTGATTTTTCAGTGGGAAACATTTGATTATTCGCCGATACTGAATCAAAGGCAGAGGCAAATAATTGATTTGCAATTGAAACTGACAAAATTACAGTATTTTGTGATAACCAAGTTCAGTTAGGTAATAACGTTTTTATTCACATATTGTTATCTCTGACTACTGGGTAATTCATGTTAACCCTTTCCCTACTAAAACCTGATTCCAAATAAACCAAGAATCTCCAAACTTTTGAACCAGTTGACGAAACTTAATAAAGTGACCATTCATTTTGTTTGTCTCGAAGAGTAGATTCTCAAAATGTTCATTGTTTCATGAAATTCAGAAGTTAACAATTTTTATAAAGTTTGATAAATTTACTAAATTGGAAAGTCATGATCAGGAGGGAAAGGATTAATTAATGGAAGCTCAAAACAAACTTCAGAGCACTAACCCTTTCAGCCCCAAATACTAAACATATGACATGTTGCAGTCTCATACGCCTCATAGTAAGCAGGTTGGGAGAACATTGCTTTATGTGTGATCATTTGCTTTATTCTCATAACCAAACAACCTATACTGGGTAGATAATGTGGGGAGAACACACATGTGAGGGCTGGCTCAGCTCAACTGGCTGAGGCTGAAAGGGTTAAAACATGGAATATAGCTTCTAACAGTTGATTAATTTAGAAGAAATAACCCTATTGTAAAGACAGAATAGTTAAAACAATTTTCTTTTACTGAAATAATGACAGAGATGAATTAGTGTATAACAATGTTCACTAATAGACTGAAGAATTCTTAAGTGACTGTAAAATTGTTTCGAGCAATGACTGAACTTTAGATTGCTGGGGCAGATCCAGAATCATGTGAAGGATTCGAAGTGGGTTTGATTGTCATTTTCTCTCCACAACATTTTCAAATTTTTCCAGTGTTGAAGTATTTAGAGTCAACACATTCAGGTGGGACCTCCTGAACCACCCCTAGATCCGCCCCAGGATTACAGCATAGGAGCACGTGACAGGTATTTTTTTGCTCCAGTTACGTAATTCGTTACTTATACTGATTGTTGAGACATAGAGCAATTCTGATTTTGTTTGCTGCCAGTTTGTTTGGTCAATATCTGTTGATGCCAGGAAAGATAAAACAGCAACACGTTAGTGGGTGATTACAAGGGTTTTGATACGCGAACAGCTCTGTTTAATCTGTTGAAAGGAAACTTTGCACGCCTGGTACAGATTTTATTTGCCAGACAAATCAGAATCAAATTAATTTGTTTAATAATCCGAGAAGATGGGACCGATTGTTCAGTGAACTGGAAAACTAATCAAAACTCCAGAAACACTATCAGTCCATGTCCGTTTTACCTAATTTCAAACATGTCTAACAGATTTCCAAATTGTCATACATACTTATTTGATCGAGTATGTGTGTGTAGAGGGGTGGGGGGAGGGGTGGGGTTGTAATTTACAAGTCGACAAAATGCTATTGAATGTAAAGAGATTGCGACATTCCGTAATAGCATGCTGATCATGAGCCGAAATCTTTAAAATACTTGGCAGTATAATGGTGTTTGCCGTAATATTTTGAACTGTTTGGCAGCTAATAATGCAAACTGCGTTTGTGGAGAGTGAATCAGAAAGGTTTGAATGTTCGTAGGCCAATTCACCTATTTCTAACTTCGTTACTGTTAATAAAAATATCGGTTTATTATGCATGGTGCTTTGTGCTTCATGTGCAGCAAATGTAGTATGAATGGCAGACAGTCGGTTGTTTGGATTTTGATGACCTAGTTAATTCATTTGGAAAAATTACCAAGAAATAGTACAAATGGTAAAACATTATTTGTCGTATAACAATTGTTAAGAAAACTGCAATTTTACATTGTTTTCTTAAGACAAACTAATACAAACAAACAAACAATCTTTAACCTATTGAGTGAAATCTAATAAATTCTTCCACCGCTTGAATAAAACCGCTATATGCATGGTCTGATGGTTTCACTGTTGAAGACGGGCTCAGTAAGTTCCTGTAAAGTATGTAACTCCGGATTTGGTATATCACCTGTCAAGATCGGATCTGGTCCCGTTTAATGCAATTCTCGTGGATGTGCACCCCCCCCCCCCCCGGCCTTTACCACAATATTCATAATGTTGCTTTTTGGACACATTCGTATCTTGCATGTATTTTACTGAATGGAAAAAGTGCTGAAGCCCTGAAAATTAGCGCTTTTTGAAAAGAACAATACCGACAAGTAAAGAAATATACCGTGTTTATTCGAATCAGTGTCCAACCTTGAATTAGCGTCGACTTCGAATAAGCGCCAACCCAAAAAGGCAAGAAATTTAATTAGCACTCGCTTCCAACCCCCGAAAAAAAGATAATGGAAAAAAAGAAGAAATTGGACACTCGTAGTGAAGTGTACAGTAGATGTGTTGATTACGTATTTCATTTTCCTCGGTGGCTTACAATGGATAATATAGTCTACTAAGCCTGTAGAAGTTCGAGTTTTTCAGTAATCCTTAAGTGAATAGCCGGGGTGAATAGTGTCGAACGTTAGCTGTGTTATGCTGTCACGTTATGCTTTATTAATTGTTATCAGTTTACGACCTGACGTTATGTTTTACAGACAGTGAGAGTGAAACTGATCATTTTGAGTGCAGTGTGAAATCGTTAAGCCTTTTATTTATTTATGCTCACGCAAAATAAAGTTACTACTTGCAGAAAATCGTGAAAAGCTGATTATCGCACAGCCTCGAATTAGCGCCCACCCTAAACGACAAAAATGTATTCAATGCCTAGGGCGCTAATTAGAATAAATACGGTAAGAACAGACGAATGCACCCTCACCCTAACAAGCTTGCTACCCTCTGACCGAAATCTTAGCTGCTGTTAAAACATGGTTAACCCTTTCATTCTCATGGTCACTCTAATGTTCACTGTCGTTCATGGGCACCATGTGACTCCCGTCAACATCTATCTTCTCCTGACAATATCAATATAAAATAAGCTGATTGGTGTTCAGAATATGAAAATTGATAATTCATCACAAACTATCTCGGATCAAAGTTAAAATTTTCCCAATCTATAAAGAGAAACTATATGAAAAAGTAATGAGAATTTCAAACTCATCATTTTGGCACTTCTGGGAGTGAAATGGTTAAACTTAGCATTTATAATGATATTATATCGCGAAACGCATCCTCGCCATGCATGATAAAATCGATAAAATGAAGCCAAGAAAAATAATGTTCGAAAATCAAACAAGATTATTGTTATAGATATGCAGCAAATGTTTAATTTGTAGTAAGTACTTGGTAAAAAGTTGGCGCATGATGTTTGAGCCGACAAGCGCATTACACTCTTGTTTATTTCCACATTTTATACGAAAAGAAAACTAATAAGATTATAGAACAATGTGGAAGGTACAAAAATACATCCAAAGAGGGTTAACTAGTTCCTGCACCTTATTGATTTGTTTACAACTAAAGATATCGGAGTCCAAGTGACAGATCGTATAATATTTGCATGAAAGCAACTGAAATGTTTACAATGAGTGAAGTGAGGACAGAAAACAGCATACATTATAATCAGTCTGATCGAGTTTCACTTAGGTGCCAAATAAACGTCCCCCCCGCTTATTTATTTTTCGAAATTTTTCCCACCTCCCGGAGCTTAATAGGACCCCCCGGTTATTAATTTTTTTAGTCCGATAATGAATTG
>JANSTR010051782.1:0-13090 GCA_025434805.1 Antipathozoanthus remengesaui | reverse complement strand
ATCATCAATTAAACGTTGAGTAATAGGCGAATCCAATGCAGCCCTATACATAGATGAAGAATCGTCTGTCCAAATAAACTGTGAAGGTAATGACTTTAGTGTTTCAGAGTTTTCGTCTTCATTGACATTCGGCGAATGCATGTTTGTATATGAATTTGGGGTATTTAACCACGCTGCAATTTGGCTATGATCGGACAGGTATGTTGAACTTTTTACGGTAAAGTAATTGAAACTGGGAAATAGATCTTGATCACAAATTATATAATCAACAACACTTACACCAAGCCTGCCATGAAAAGTAATATTCCCTAAGGAGTCGCCCCTAACTCTGCCATTAAGAATGCGGAGATCAAAGCTTTTGCAAACTTGTAATAGTTTTTTTCCGTGATCATTGAGAATGTTATCATAATTATTGCGTGGGGCAGGTATATAAGATTCCTCAAGGATAAAGGAACTACATGTTGTATCAGTTTTATCTTTAGTAATATGGTCGTCATATTTCCCAGTTCTTGAGTTAAAATCCCCTAACAAAATAACCTGTCCCATGGATTTAAACTCGGATATATCATTTTCTAATTCTTCAAAAAGCTCGTAGTTGTAATATTTAGAATTAATTGGTGGAATATACCCTCCACATATGAAAATATCTTTGTTTGTTCCCGTTAAATCCTTATTTATCTTACACCAGACATAATTCGCTGACGTTTTTTGCAAAAAAACTTTCGAAGCTAAGTTGTTTCTTACTAAAATCAATACCCCTCCTGAAATTCTCTTGTTTACTGTCACTTTCTTTTCGCTATTAATATTACGTGTCGAGTTAAAACATGTAAAATTAGGAATACAAATTGATTTGTGTGACCATGTTTCGGTCAAAACCAAAATATCAAATTCTTCTAAATGATTAATAAAATCAGCGTTTTCGAACTTGTCACCAAGAATTTGATCAATCAATCCATTAACGTTCCATGTACTAAGTGAAAGTCTTTTCTTCCCATTTCTTATCTCTGGACAGAAACTATGTTGCCCAGGCATCAAGATGAAAATGATATAGAATTAGAAAGAAATATATACTCCTTATCTGCAAGATAAGGTCTTCCAAAGTTGAAAAAACGGAGAGAGTAATGAATTTACAGAAAATGTATACTTACGAACTAACGTTGATTAGGGAACGGATAATGCACTTTTTATGGCCTCAAATTGTTTCTGAGATAAAGTCAAAGAGAGGCCTGAGCTTTTCTCTCCGTTCCTTATGAACAAATCCTGCTGCCAGCTGCGGCCATTCTCTAAGTTTGACCGCAAGCTATCTCTGTAGCTATATGGCCGCTGGTCTTGTCTGTCTGCAATGAATTTATGTGCGTGGATTTCGCTGTTGTGAAAGCCATGTCTGCGTAGTAGTAGTAACAGAAGTATTAGTAGCAGTAGTAGTAGTAGTAGTAGCAGTAGCAATAGTAGTAGTAGTAGTAGTAGTGGTGGTGGTGGTAGTGATTGTAGTGGTGGTAGTAGTAGTAGTAGCAGTAGCAATAGTAGTAGTAGTAGTAGTGGTAGTGGTGGTAGTGATTGTAGTGGTGGTAGTAGTAGTAGCAGTAGTAGTAGTAGTAGCAGTAGCAATAGTAGTAGTAGTAGTGGTGGTAGTGATTGTAGTGGTGGTAGTAGTAGTAGTAGTAGTAGTAGTACTAGTAGTAGTAATAATAGTAGTGGTAGTAGTAGTAGTAGCGGCAGCGACAGTAGTAGTAGTAGTTGACTTTATTTGGGTGGCACTTAATAGCGTACAACACTAATAAACTTGTGGCCAATGATTTAAAATTGCAAATATTAATTGATCAATATAAAATCCTATTTACAATCTTATGAATATCACCTAAAACCAAATCATGATGTCTAAAATGCAAATAGATATATTGGCGTTTAAAAGTTAAAATGCGATAAAAATTTATGTTTATTTAAAGCCTCGGACAGAAGTGTTTTTAAAGGATTTTGTTTACGGCGTTTTTCTGGTTTTAAGGGGCATAGTTCCATTCTGTGCAAGGAGACATAGCAAATGTTCGTCCACCTTTTATATGTCCGGGAGAGTTGCACCCCTTAAAACGAGCTTTTCACATCCTTGTACTGCCTCAAAGAGTTGTTGTTGTAGACGGTCCAAAACCGCTCTGACAACAGGAACCAGGTACGCCTCTTGTACTCGCTGGTAAGTTCTCTTGATCATGGTCAGTACACCCATGTGTCTGAGAAAAGCTATTGCCTTGGCGGGACTGCTACTGCAGGACAGGATAGCAGCGGAACATAGTAGATTTCCCAAGGGCATTTTTCCAGAACATGGCTGGCTTGCCTATGTCCGTGAATGGCTGTTGTCGCACACCACAACCACCATCGTGCCGCAAATTGTTTTCATATCACTTTTGTAGTGGGTGAGGCAGGTATGACAAATATTGAAAAGTTCTATAAGATTCTCCTCGAAAACGATGGTCTTTTCTTGGTCGATGACATTCAAGGCAGTACCTCTAACTTCAAAACTGAACGAGAATGACAAATAAGTCTTGAACCATATTGTCATCATAATCACTTTTTTTAAGAAACTGACAAGTAATTATATCATTGATTACATAAATAGTTAGTTGTGGATTCTGAGAATGCGTGTAATTTGAGGGAGGTCATTTAAATAGGAAATACTTATGTTGGTCCTACATGAGTATACTGTAGGCATAGATAATGAATAGAAATTGTAAAACACACAGAAAAATTCTTCTAATTGGTGCCGATATGCCGTATTCACACTATAAGGGTAAACTTCACTGGTACAATTTGTAATAGTAACACCAGTTGGGACCCTCAGTATCATTAATCTCTTCATTGCAATCTTGACTCTCTTCGTCACATGTCCAATCTGGATCGTTCGCATCAGTCCCAGATATCACTATCCAGCTGGGTACTTGGGCGTGCTGAGGTACGAGTCTGTAGGGGTAACATTCATAGCTGACACTGGATGCCCTGCTTTCTGGTCTTGGGATATCTGCCGAGATAGAAACAATACATTTCATTAAAGTATAAAATTTCGCAAACTAATAGCTTTAAGAGGAAAGTTTATTTCGTGCTAAAATAGCAACATAGAGAGTCATTCTTGTGTACCGGAAATACCATCCGTCTGAACATTTCTTGAGATCGGGATCGCTTGGGTTGCAATATCGGTTTGGCGTGTCGTTTTGTTGGCGTTATCTGTTACAATCTGATGGAAATACCACATATTAGAGAAATAAGTAAAATGTTTAAAGAAACTACAAAAGACCAAGTCAACAAAATCCATAATTCCATAACAAACAGCACCTTTACTGTTAACGGAGGGTGCAGGCAGCTGCCTTTAGCTAAGATTACATGTTTAGCTTGTTTTGGCCATGTCAACAGTTGCTTGAGTTGAATCACTTTTGGTTTCCTTTTTCTTTGCCGTTGTCTCACTTGTGTCGGGAGTGGGTTGAACCAAGCTGTCGCTGCTTTCATGGCTTTGGTCAGTTTTGGAGTCTGTGTTTTGAACTTCCATGGAGTTTCTGGACTCACGTTAGCGGGGACTTCTTGTGGAAGAGTTGACACTTGTACATTGTGCGCTTCAAGTATTTCCGCAACTTCCTGACGAACGAAAGGTCACGCGAGAAATCGTAGACAATAAGTATTCAGTGCTTCTATACTTATCTAAACTTCAAAGATTTTTACATGGATTTTACAAATTGGCCTGCTCGTCGTATGCTGAGAACTAATGTAAAAGTCATTTTTAATCTAATTTAGTTTTGTGGGACTGCAAAAGTCATGGGGTTTGTATGACAAGCGTTACTCACCTCACTGGTTGGGGATGTCTAGTGCTATTGCGCTAATTAAGCAATAACGTGCTGAAGAAAGACTAGATTTATTTTGTCAATATTAATAACAGAGGATTGTTAACTTGTCTCTTCTTTGTCGCTTCGCATACGCTCCCCTTTCATTTTTTCTGGAATGCTCCGGCTGTCTATGGTGTTTCACTTGGCTGCTTGAGTTCGCGTGTTTGTAATTCTTAGCGAAAAATCGAATAGTGTTGGAACATCATCTGCTTTCAGTGTGAGCCTTTTGAGAGGCCAATCGATGCTTCGGAGAACTTCAATGTTCTGAGTGAAACAATAGTCACTGAAATGATTTGAACAGATTCGCGAGTTCTCCGTGGGCTTCCAATAGGGACCTTAAGATACGACGGGGGAGCTACGACGGTGAAAGTTGCAAAAGAAATTCAGAAATTCAGCCTTCTAAAGTCTCTTCTGGGCATAACCTGTTGATCATCAATTCTGATTCTATTTGGTTTCTCCTGGATTTAAAATCAACAATCCCATTTTGTTTTCTAGTGTGTGCATTCAGGTGACAAAGCCTAGCTATGCTGAGTGATGAGGGTCTCATTGCCCAGTGACTTGACAATAATCTCATTGGTCGTATTCAGTGTTGTGAAAGCAACCTTTCGGACCAGTTATTGCAGATTCGCAATCTAACTTATCTTTTAGATGATTCAAAAAAGTTTGACGGTTGAAGTGCCTGAAAGAATTCTTTAATACAGTATTATGTCGGTTTCTGTTAGCTGAGTTCAGTTTCCGTACAGCAAGTATGATATCATGTTCACTGACACCGCTACGTATCACTCCTGCGTGAGTAATATTTTCAGGAGCAGAGGTGATGCATAGATCCGGTAAAGTCCTACTAACCGGAGTGACACGAGTGGGCTCTTTGATGACCTGTTGAAGGCCATATGATTTCATTAGGTTGTAACGTGAGGTTTTTCAGACAGTAGGTCACAGTTAATATCACCCAGGAGATTAAATTCGGCTTTGGAACTATCAACCCTAGGGAAAAGCAATTCTATCGGCTCATAAGAATTCCATTGTTGATGCAGATGGTCTGCATAGTGTACCAATAACGATGGGTCTGGGTCTAGGTTTTAATATGTCGACAACGGTACTTTTCAGAGGGTCAAAGAAAGTGAAAGATTATAACACTGGTATCCACATACCATGTTAGAAACAGCTTCGTAGGTCCTATACTTTGTATTTTTGATTTTTTATGGCATCACGGGAAAACCAAGAATACAACAGTTACTACTCAGCAAAGACCTGAAACAGTTATTATGCCGACATGTTTGGTTGTGTATTACAACAGAATGCACATACTGCCCACATCTGGTTAGCCAGTCGAATTTGATGAAGGGTTATCACTTTGTCCCAGATATGGAATTTTTTTATCTTGTTTATAGCACGCTCAATGTGAACCCTTAAGCCGGTGATTTGCTGAGTTTTTGCCACATCTTTCGCAGGTATTTGACTTCATCCTCCTAGGAAAGTCGGCAAATTTAACGAGATCCTCAATGGCAGCAAATTTAAATCGTAAATCCTATATCTGCCATGACAGAGTTATTGTCATCAAAAGGCAGATCCACTTCTCCTGAGTTTCTCTATCAGACACAGATCCAGTGTAGAGCTGGCTGATGAATGCTATTGCACCCCCAGGAGAAATGCCAACCGGACCCTTTAATGTTATCTGATTTTTGTAACTACTGAGAGTTTAATTGTAAAACAACCCTAATAATGAACTAATAATTTCTCCAATTTCATTAATAGCACTCTAGGAGATAACTTCTGTTCCTACATATTCTACAGATTTCCACTGTATAAGAAAGTTATCAATGTTTTTCTCAATGATACTCGCTGATGGAGTTGGCTTTGGTTTTTTCATTCCACGATCCGTTGGGTCCCTCGGAATCAATTTAAAGTCATGCAGTACTTGTGTGCGCAGTTTCTGGAGTGTCCCACTGCCACCCTCCTTTGGTATTTTTGTAACTACTCTCTGTGTTGCATGAAAAGGATCAAGCTTTATAGATCCCACTTCAAAAACAGAATTCAGTTTATGCCTCTACTGGCAATAGTTGTCAATTTAGAAATGGTTTACAGCATAACCTTTAGAGACAAGTCTGTCTATTAAACTGGTCAACATGTTTTCAACTTTATAAAAAGCTGTTCCTTTGCAAAGTTTCCAGGCTAAAACTATGCCGAATTCGTTCATAACGATGAAGAAACTATCATAGAGCTGTATCCACTTTCCCTCACACCAAATACAATATTTGCAGACACTCTAAATGTATGATGAGCACTTAATGAAGAAGCTCTCATTTGACACATTCTTTTGTGGTACAGATGTTCCTTTTCAAAGTATCCCATAATATAACAGCATGTTGAAACTTTTTCTCCAACCTTGCTGCCTTTCGGTGAAAAACTTGGAAACGCTTCTGGGCTTTCGTTCTTCTCAGTAAGAAAACACATCTTTCGTACACCATACACGTCAGAGACGTTGATGCCAAAAGACTTGGACATTGGAAAATGTCATCCCCGCGCTTATGTGCGAGGTGAAAAACCGGAACAACTCTCTTGTGACTCCAATCTTGTGAAATAATAGAAACGGCGGATGAAATCTGCTCTCAACTGACATAGAATGCCTTGATCTTGAGTAAGAATTTGGTGCTTATTTCTACACAAGGAAACTCGTCCAACGAGTAGCACATCGTTTCTTAGGCCGTACAGAAGATGTGGCTGGTTGTAGCCTTTTCTACCATCTTTCCAACGAATGGGGATGAGGGTCTCTTGAGTATTTTTCTCATCGCATGACGGACAGAGAAGGACTAGCTCTGGAAAATGTAACAGTGGATCCCACAACAAGTTATCTGGTACCAGAAAAGCTTTGGGGGAGTCGCCAACTGCATTCTTGACATGCGTTCCAAGAGGAATTGCACGAACAGGCCCACTTGAGAAGCAGATGACTTGCCCATTGCTATTTTCAATGACAAGCCGAATAAATTCTTTTGTTTCCTTATTTACCTTGATTAAAGAACTCGGAGGTGTAAGACAAGCCAAGAAAAACAGTGAAAACCATAGCCTTAAGAGTTTGGCCGTGACTGCCATGTTTTCTACTAGAGACTCTTTGCTCACAGGGAGACATCTTCCCCACGCTGACTCATCCAGTATTTCTACACGTCCACAACCCGTCAGGCCCACTGATCTACTGATCCATTGATCCATTGATCTTCTGATCTACCCATTCATCGATCTAGCAATCCATCGATCTACTGATCTATCGATCCATCGATCTACTGATCTGTCAATCTATCGATCCATCGATCTACTGATCTATCAATCTATCGATCCATCGATCTACTGATCTATCGATCTATCACCTAAAATTCGATCATTAATACCACTAATGTTCCATGTGCTAAAGGAAAGTCTTATGGGCACAGGATTCACTTAGCACATTGTGATACTGACCTGGCATTACTGATCTAAATAAAATTCAACTATTGTCAAGCAAGTATGGAAAAACAAAAACTGAATAGGAGGAACTCATCTTTAAGCCATACTTATCTACTAGATGTATGCTGACGGATTGCATCAAGCTGGCTTGGTGTTCGTTGAAGAGAAATTTGCATGGTTGTGTTCTGGGTAGTAGTAGCCACGTGTTGTTATCGTGCATTATCAATAATTCGATTAGCACTTGCTTGACTGGGGCATATGTGAATCTCTTGATAGAATCTTGATTTGGGCGAAGGTGGAGGTCGTTATATACATATTTGTTGGTTTTTCTTTTCCACTCTTCCTTGTCTTCCTTGTTCTTCTCTTTCTTGTGAATGGCTTGACCTGTTACAATATTGTATGTACGTCACAATATGTATCTTTAATTTTTACTGCATCCAGTTGCCTGGGTATCAGCATTGGACAAATTTGCATGTTCCTGTTTTTCATCGGTTTGCATTTGCTCCTCATAACGGAGATGGTGACTTTGAGAATGTTCTTGCGAATTGATTCCCTTCGCGTAAACTTCACTGTAGGATATAAATTCGCATGGGGTCACTGCGCGGTAATGTAGGTGATGCGCTTGGTGTCTAATTGGTTGAGAAGATGCTCCGCGATATATCGCGCGAGACAGATTTCTCGCAAATAAAGATACGCCACGTCTATTCAGGCTTTTCTTGTCATGGAGTATTTGATGAGGTGAACTGAAGAAATTTGAGCGTAAGACGATTTTGACATTGATTAGAACTGTGTAGATTCATCTATCCAGGAATTTGATAATTAAATATAGTCCTGAACTTAAGTACGCTGGATAAATTTCAGAGAAAGTTTTCATAAGCTTTCGAACTCTGCTGAGTCCTTGGTCACATGACTGGTCGTGATGTCAACTCCGGAAGACTGGGGCGTATTTAAGTTCAGGACTATTTCATTATCAAATTCCCGGATAGATGAATCTACACAGTTCTATTCGATGTGAGTACGGAAGTGGCGGACTAAAATTCGTACGGGATTACGAGAAATGTGCCAAGAAAGTTGCTAGATTTCGAAACCATCTTCGGTTCAACCTCCATTGCAAACATCATGGCATCACACCTGTAAGTCTACGTTTACATTCCACTGTGCAGGGTAGGAATGCGGATAGCATTCTACGCAGAGCAGAACGATCTCTTCTTGGAGTCAGGATCCAACAAACGGTAAGGAAAATTGGAAATTTAAAGAAAGACCTGGCCGCTTTCGCCATCAAGAGCGGTTACCAAGCAATCGGGAGGAAGTGACGTCATTTGTTAAGAGTGTGCAGATGCGGGAACACGACCTCACGAAGGGGAGACAACAAAATAAATTCAAACGACTCATCGATTCTCGAGACAAGAAAAAGCAATCAGATAACAAAGTAAACTGAACAGTTTAGCCGATGAATGCGTGTCAAAATGGGTCAAGAATTGCTCAGATCGTATTCTATCTGATCTTGAATTGTCTGTACTTAAGAAAGGACTGAACTTTTCGGTGACACCAGGCCGAATTCCTGTTGTTGACATTGTTACGGTCACTGAATCTGCATGCAGACAACTCAATATTAGTGATTCTAATAATCTTAGGGTCAAGGTTTTGAATTTGTTGGAACACAACGACAAGGTGAAAGACCAGAATGTTTCAGATGAGGAAAGAAAGAACATCAATGATCTGAAGAAGGACGACTCCATTATGATATTGCCTGCCGATGAAGGAAGAGTCACTGTGCTCTTGAATAAAGACGAATATCATTCTAAGTGTCAAACACTCCTTTCCGATGCTAAGACCTATAAGAAGTTGAAAACCGACCCCACCAGCAAATACAAGAAAGAGTTCGCCACAGCCCTTAGAGACCTCAAAAACCGTAAAGGTAATCGACCAAGCTTTGCATGCCAAACTGTACCCCACGTGTGACCAGCCACCACGTTTTTACGGTTTACCTAAGATCCATTAAGTCAACTGCCCCCTACGCCCTATTGTGAGTTCTATAGGGACCGTCTCACACCAGGTCGCCCGTTACGTCGCCGATATCCTGTCACCCCTTGTCGGCAAAACACAACATCACGTGAAGAATTCCAAATCTTTTGCCGAGGAAGTGAGAACCCTGCAGGTCGACCAAGACGAAGAACTCAGGTCATATGATGTCTCAGCCCTCTTTACCAGCGTCCCCGTTGACAAATCCCTAGTACTGATTCACAAGGAGCTCGAGGAGGACAATACCTTGGAGGATAGGACAACAACAACCTTTATTTCCCACTATTTTGTAGTTTACAGAATTTTTCTAAGTAATAATAAACAGAAAAGAGTTTGAGGGTTGATGGCCACAAGAAATAACCATAAGAACTCACTAGTATCACCTCATCGCCAGCATTTCTGAACCAATCACATTGCTTGAAAGTTAATAATCATTGAGATGTATTTAATATTCAGTAATATACAACAATACTTGTTGATGCTCTCAGTTTCACATGCTCTAGAGCTAGCAATTTGTCGTACATTCATAATTTGATGTACCGTGGTTAAACAATAAAATAGACAACCGCAATTTTAATTTGCATGCTGCTCATAATTGCCGAAGGGAAATGGCCCGCTGTGCATGTATGTAAATACTTAATAACCAGTTAAAAAAACTATAGACTGCGTCGGCGGGTAGGTAAAACGTATAATAAAATCAACCAAGGGTTGACATGAGATGCTCCGACGAGAGGCTAAAATTCAAGACGTAAGCTTTCTTCTGCTAACCTACTGAATTGTTTTGTCAATTCTTGGTTGACTGTATGGAAATAGTTTTGTTAGAGCCCAGATGAATAACTAGGAATTATATAATTCTCTTGTTACTGCTACCGATAGGGTTGATAAGATTGTAAAAAGCAAATGTCATCACTAAAGTATAGAGTGGTGCGATCCAATTGGGGAAAAGGAGCAGTGTGTATGATATTTTTGCAGGCAAGTGGTTTAATAGTACGTATAGAAGTTTTGAATTAATTGTACCATATAGTTTTCTATCATCGGCACAATTCAGGCTTAGAACACGTAATGGGAAAGTTAACAAAATATAATGAAACTAAGTTTCGAGTAATACGACCAGAAAATTAAAATATATTTATGTTTATTCTGTATAATATTTTGTTTCTTTGTAACATCTTAAGTAGATTTTAGACACCTAGAATTAAAATCAAAACATTTTGAAAGAGGGGCTACTATTCAAGATTTCAAACGCTGCTGGTTTTCGAAAGCACTCGACAAAGTAAATAAGATTATTCAAGAGCTTAAAATTTTAAGGTATTAATAAATAATTCGCAGTAACGGATTTACTAACCCTTATGCCTGTTGCGTTTACGAAACCGGTTCAAGTTGTCGAACTTCATGCAAAAATTCTGAACCTCTGAATTTCTTAAAACACTTCCTTTGAATTTGTTAAAACACTTAGCATTTCCTAACTTTACCTTTTAAGACGAGTAAAACGAATGGTTACTTTATAGGGTTTCAACAACTGGTTCAAGAGTTGAGATATTCATGGTATATATGAAATCCAACCTCATGAAAATTCTTAACTTCTGAATTTGTTAAAACACTCTACCTTTCAAGACGAGCAAAATGAATGGTCAGTTTATAAGGTTTCAGCAACTGGTTGAAAAGTCGAGATATTTGTGGATTATGTGAAATCGGGTTTATAGCATGATGATCAGCGTTAAAACATAGACAGGCCCGCTAAGTTATTGATATCAAAGCTTATTTACATATCATCATGCTGTGAAAAGACTGCGGGTTGGAGTGCAAATAAAGGGAAAAATGCAACAGCTTCTGATTTCAGTCTAGCTGTTTATCAGCCTGTAACTTCTCCTTATATTATCCACACAGAATAGATTGTTTAGTTATGAGAATAAAGTAATTGATCATACATTGCAAACCATCGAAGATGAGAAGTAAAATTTTCCCAACCAGTTTATCACGAAGATGTGGAGACAGTTTAGCAGAATCTTTCAGTTAAATAGTACCTTTGATGCATATATACTTGTTTATGTTGCGGTGTAGTAAAGTTCGTTAAAGTTCGTTAAGATACCTTTTCAACTCATACATCCGGCATATAATATGGTCATTATCGATACTCTGAACAGAATGCTTTCATTTTATTAATTGTCAAATTTCAATGTAAATAGAAATGTATATAGCCAATTAAAAGGTATTGAAAAACTGAAGCAAACCAAAAAACAGACCCTGTAAGTATAACGGAAGGGATCAATTATTCAACAATATGTTTAATGTTGATAATTTTAATATTTTGAGATGTGTGGATGGACATCTTTGAAGAATAACTGTAAACCAATTCTTCATTTATAACATAGATTCCAATAACTTCCGATATACTTTAAAATATATGTCTTTGTAGGCTAGTTTTCGACGGCGGCTGTTTTCTACGTCGGCGAGTAGAAACGTTATTGTTATCACCGCTAATTTAAGACATTTAAGCTGTAGTAGACGGTATTTAGCATACAATTGAGACATATTAAACAGAAAACACTAAGGCCAAAGTTTATAATTTTCTCATTCGTTGTTACCGCTTCTAAGAAACGATAATGATATCTAGGAATTTCAAATGCGATTATTTCAATTTTTATGTTTTATCGCTCTCTCTCTATCTTTTAGGAAAAAAAACTGACAGTACGTTTTCCTTGACAGATTATCTGCTGCTCATTAGCGACGTATAGTGGAACACAGTTCGGTAATATCTGTTATTTTATTGGAATTTTATAACACAAGTAGAGTAGAATTCTTTGTAATTGTCCCTTAAGCCCGCAATTTCAATGCACAGCGGAAATATTGTTCCAAGCTACCTCTTCTGGAGTCATTTTGTTATGTGTTTTGTCTTCCATTGATGGCAGATTACAAAACTAAAGCCTCAGTGAACTTACATTTTACTTCACTTTAAAATGGCTTCCATTAGAAACCAGAACGCGTGTCAAGGACCACACATTGTAGTACTTTCTGAGGAGGTCTGGGAACGTAGCATTTAATATATATTTTGAAAGTAATAGTCTATGTTTATCGAGTTATCGCGGGCAGTGGGAAGCGCACGAGATAAGTGTTTCAAGTGGCACACTGTGGACTATTTCTTTTAAAACATTGTCGCTGCAACAGAAACAATTATCCATTTCTGTCTCCGTCACAGATTCAAATCGCTGTTTACCGACCGGGTTGTTTGGGTTCATCACTTCCTATAGTTCATCCATGTAATCCATTCATGTAATCCATTCATGTAGTCCATTCATGTAGTCTATTCATGTAGTCTATTCATGTAGTCTATCCATGTAGTCCATTCATTTAGTCTATTCATGTAGTCTATCCATGTAGTCTATTCATGTAGTCCATTCTTGTAGTCTATTCATGTAGTCTATTCGTATAGCCCATTTATGTAGTCTATTCATGTAGTCTATTCATATAGTTCATTCATGTAGTCTATTCATGTAGTCCATTCATGTAGTCTATTCATGTAGTCTATTCATATAGTCCATTCATGTAGTCTATTCATGTAGTCCATTCATGTAGTCTATTCATGTAGTCTATTCATGTAGTCTATTTATGTAGTCCATTCATTTAGTCTATTCATGTAGTCCATTCATGTAGTCTATTTATGTAGTCCATTCATGTAGTCCATTCATGTAGTCTATTTATGTAGTCTATTCATGTAGTCTATTCATATAGTTCATTCATGTAGTCTATTCATGTAGTCCATTCATGTAGTC
>JANSTR010051671.1:0-13094 GCA_025434805.1 Antipathozoanthus remengesaui | reverse complement strand
GCGTAGGTCATTAACAATAAATCCGTAATGCCCGTGGGCATTACGGGAAATACAGACCTATCAAGAACCAATCAGAGTGTGCGTACTATCATGTCCATATAATAATAAATATTAAGGCTTCTAATTTTTATCACTCACCTTCACGAAATACATAACAGAAACAAATGGACTAGATGTTTAAGAGAAGGGAAACCGGGAACATAAAAATCCAGCAGCCGTTGGTTTTGACGTTCCTGTCCCAGTTGTTAAAGCTCTCTATTGAGTATTGTCTGGACTGTGGAGCTATTTGCTTACGTAAGAATTAATTACAAAAGTACCCCATAATCTAACCTAAATGAAACTATTTCCCTTTAGATGCTTGTATGGCTATTCAAAACAATAATGACTTTTGAAAAGCGTAAAGCGCAATGCGTAAAAGGCGTAAAGCGTAAAGCGTGAAGCATAATGACTAAATTACAATAAACTAGGACCTAATTACGTTCCAAGGTATTTTGGATACCAGAATAACTGATGACTGACGAAGAGGAAGATTATATAAAATTGACAAAAAGGAGACGTGGGTTTGAGTCCATATGAAACCATTTTTTGTGTGTTGACTTATGGAAAACTCCGATGAAATAATATATGTGCTTTTCCCTCTTCTCAGAAGTCAGCAACTATATACACATATGACAACTAATAGTTCAGAACGTTTTGATGTAAAGCACAGACTGGCTGAACTTCAATTCCGGTCATGTTAGTCTCCTTTCTTGAAGAACCAGTTCATGAGTCCCTTCCTGCCTCCACTGCCTCCGTTATTGTCACCACTGACTCCTTCGCGCCGACTCAGCGCTTTTAGAATTTTGTGCTGAGTTTGCAACATGGTGTGAATCTCGTTGATTCTGAGAAAAAATGAGTTAAAATTAAATTAGAATGGATAAGTTTGGAAGAAAAAGTGTTTAATTGTAGAAATCAGCCACATCTATCTAAGAGTGTGAGAGTGTTTTAGTTCCAGATAAACTAGTTTACCTACAAGTATTAAAATACCTCTCACGAATGAGGTTATTTTTTGTTTTGTCGCATAATTACAGTGGAATCCCGCCTTACGTTCACCTCGTCAATACGATCACCTCTTTTTAAAATATAGTCACCTCGTTAATACGGTCACCTCGTTAATACGGTTACTATTTTGGCTCGGATGAATGGCCATTCATTTACTTATAACAAAACCTCGTTAATACGGCCAACGGTCACCTATTTGTATTTCCAAACAGTATAACCTAGTTTTGTAATTTTACCAAGTTAATACGGCCACTTGCTCAAAATTGAGAACTAAAACGCATGTGAGATGCTAATTTCATTTTCGCTCCTTGCTCAGTTGAGTTCTGTCTATATTGTTTATATATTTCTCACAGCAAGGCTGTTCTCAACATCCAGAACTGCAGAAGGCTCTACAGTAGCTTGATATACGATATAGTTCTGCGTTTTAATTTATAGGCAAAGGGGCAGAATGGCAAATTATGTTGAAAACTCAGTTAACCCTAATCGGCCTGGGTGGGTGAGGAGGGGACTTTTAATGCCCGCGCCAACTTTAAAGTTATGTTACTTCTAGACGGTATCCCTTCCAAATTTTTCCTAACATTTATAAGGGAATTTGTTAATGGGGTTGAATGTGTGTCTTGGGTTAGTATGTTGCCATGACAACCGCATTTTAATTGGTATGTTTTAATATATTTTGACTTTTTTTAGTTTATTTCGATTACAAACTCTTGGAAGTTTTATTTTATACTTATGGAGCAGCCTTAAGATATAGACACAAATATAGCCTCTCTTAAAATGTTCACAATTCCCTTGCATTTTATCTCGATCGAGTAAATGTTTCGCAAAAGACAAAGACGAGGAATAGCAGTTTGGTTCTTTTGAACTTTCTTTTTGAATGTCTCGATCAGATCTGTTAGTTTTGCGTCGATTTAGTGACGAATAACCGTAACTTCGCTACATACTCCTGCCTGCAACAGTTAGGGGAGAAAGAAAGTATATAAAACTCACGATACCGGATTGATCGTGGCAGTCAGAACGAATAAGTTCGTAGGCAGGCTGGTGTAACTGAATCGGTTTGCTGTGGCTGCATGTGTGGAGGTTGGCGCTCGTGTAAAAGGGCTACTGAAACCGAAACCGAACCCAAGGTAACCCCACCCACTCCTCCTTTTTTCTGTCGTCAGACTTTGCTATATCTTGTGTCGTCGGGAACGAGTTTTTAGCTGCAACCTAAACTCAACTTACGGTTTTGATTGCAAATACTAGAAATAGCGTGATGGAGGTGTTAGGTAATTAGGGACTCCTGTATTATGTTTTGTTGAAGGTGTCAGAGTTAATTTGAGATGGAAGTAGATATGGCTAAGAATCACCTTCTTGGAGCCGATATCGCACTGAAAAGCATAACTCTGAACGCACTATCTTCAAACCGAATCACAAAATATTACATTAAACGGTGAAATAAGCGTTGATATATATAAACAAACAACGTGCCAGAATAAGATGCGAGTTAAGTTAAACAGAAGATCAATTTTTGTGTCCTTGACGTACTACGGGATCCCCTTTTCTGTTATTGCTGTAGATATATTTATGTGGTATAAGTTTCGATGCGACGCACTTTTGTTCCTGCTCGTCAATCTTCTCCTTCATTTGGGCAAGATGAGGCGGCAGGGTTCTTTCAGCATCTTCGCTTCTGTTTGGATTTCCAAACCCAATTGCCTTCTCGTATACCTGGAAAATTTATGAACACATGCAGTAAACAATAGCGGATTTAAGAGGGGTACCGGGGTCAGATTACGTCACACAACTTAAATATTGAAGTGTAACCGCAGCCACTATGAAACATACGATGGAGGGGCCAATAAACAATTTAATTCCTCCTTTTTTATTTGTTCTTGACAACATGAAGCTAGGTTTAGCGAAATAAGAGGGAAACACTCAAGAAAATACCAAATAGAAGTGTTGCCATTCCATTCGCCCGCTTCCCTTTCCTTCCCAGGTATCTTTAGAGTGTTTATATTCTTAACCCTATCTTGCACGGCAGGGGGGGGGGGTTCAGAAAGTGCCCTAGCCATATTGAAAGTATTGCTACTTTGCAACGTTTGGAGCGACTACAATGCTATTTGGTAAGTTTTCCAAAAATTTACCAGGGAACAATTTGGTATGTCAATTATGCCTCCACTAATTAATCTGTTACCAAAGCAACTACTCATTTCTTAAAATAACTTTTATTGAGGCCGTTTTTGTTTTGTTGTGATAAAATTGGACAAAAAGAAACATATTTTAATGTTTTCAATCGAATTCTGATTTTTTTTAAAATTTTGCCCATGATGTCCAACATGGCATATATGACATCACCGCGGCGTCATGCATGGCTAATTAATGTTGCAATTAATTAGTATTGACTTAGTTACTAAGGGCGTTTTCCATTTATCAGAACTGATCGACCGGGCGAGGGTAAATCTCGACTGAGAGAAACTAAAACTGCTGTTGTTGGTCTTGATTACAGATAACAAGTAAAATAAAAAACAACTGGAGTAATTTTACTTTTTACCACTCGAGATTTACATTCCATTGTACTGGTCGGACCGGCCAGTTCTGATAAATGGAAAGAGCCCTAAGTATACCTAGTTTAGTTGCATTATCTTTAGTCTTTTTGGAGAAAAGGGGCCGCGGGCACTTTATGCCCCCTCTCTGTGACGATGCAACCTAGAAAAGCCCGTGTAAGCGCTAGCCGCCAAGACATCTATATCAATCTAGTTATAATTGCCACAGGTTTTATCTGTGTTGAATTGAAGTTACTACCTTTGTGCTAAACGACGAACTCTGGTTTGGATGTTCGACAAAATGGTCGACTTGCATTCTCCTGAGAATCCACTGGGGTAGCGACTCCTCTATTTCAAGTAGCAACTCGACCTGTACACCACAACACAATGATATTATACAACTGTTCAGAAATAAAATTTGACGAGAACAACCTGAATCATCTGTATCAAGGGACATCAACTTGAGTACAACGATAGCTGTTTATCTTCCTACAATCTCAGACAAAAAGGTTGGACAGGGGTAACCTATTCCCCCCTTCCCCCAACCAATGTTGTTCGCAGGTGATAAAATAATGTTCAAAAACAACGCAACATTGCTCGGGGGTGCGGGGTTACACTTTCTGACTGGGGTGTCCAAAGACTTTTGTCTGAGATTGTAGTGGCTAATCTGTCAACTGTTCCTATGACCAATGATACTCCATAACTGTGAAGGCTGGTTCATACTGGCGATCGGAGATAATATATATCTATACTATGGAAGAGGAAGATGCTTTAAACAAATAACAACAACAGCAACAACAACAACAACAACAACAACAAAGAAATCAACAACATTATAGAAGTTTGTAATACCTGCATCACATATCGTGCCATTACAGCGTTTTGCTGAATTTTGTCAATGTCACCAACTGCAAGCCCGATCTATAAAACGTTTGCAAAATTTAAAAATGTTAAGTGTGAACGCAGCTAAAAGTGATAAAGACGATCACTATAACAGTTTTTTGCCATCTTCAAATTACTTTTCTTAGTTTAGCTATCTATTTACTTATGTCATTTAGTTAATCCAACCTAAAATGTATGTACCCTTAACTAGGTTTTCTACGTCAGTGAGTAAGACAAATTATGTGAGGGTGAAACGTTTCAGATGACATTTCAAGCGATAGCCTTTCGCAAATTGCTCCCAAAAAGCGAATAACAAGTGTACACACTATAACAGCACAAAATGGACGCCATGCTAGATATGATCAGGTGTCATAAAATAAATATCACGTTTTAATTGACCGTAACAAGAAAGATGGCGACTGGTACGTTTATCCATAATTCCTAGTGCCCAAAAAAGCATGTAAACGCTCATAAAAACGTACAGAAAGGATCTAAAAACTGCAAACCTAGCATACACAATGTCGTTAGTGCATGCCGGACACGTTTCCCAAACAATGTTCTTCCATGTTCAGCTATTCACTGAGTTAGATTCACAAGGCATTGTGGTTAAGTATACAGCCGCCATCTTTTCTTGGTATGGCGGATTGTTCGAGAGCTGGAGCTTGGATAATACAGTGTGCAGTACATTTCTTTCTCAGCTTTCTCAGCTTTCTCACTATATATTAATTTATCTGTAAGTGAATAGAAGTATTTTAATTTACAGAAACCTTTCTTTCTGAATAATTGATGTATCGCCCAACATTGATAACCCGTTTATATGGACAGATATATCACGTAGCCTTACCAGCATGTTCATTAAAATGATTGGCATTCCCAGACAGAATAACACAAACAAAATGTTCATAGAAGTCGTATAGTGCATGTGGCGGTCAATAAATATCGGCTCGTAGTTCAGCTCTCCAAGTGTCATTATAAAAACTTTCATCAGCGACTGCTGGAACGTCGAGTATGCAGGCTGCAGAACAAACAACATAGGTTCATAAGCAAGGCAGTAAAAAGTTTCCTAAATAGGTTCATAAGCAAGGCAGTAAACAGTTTCCTAAATAGGTTCATAAGCAAGGCAGTAAACAGTTTCCTAAATAGGTTCACAAGCAAGGCAGTAAAAAGTTTCTTAATCTATAACTTGACTTTTAAATCATATATTGAACTGGCACCACTAAAAATTAGACTTCCAGGCCTGGGAGGAGAGTCTACGACATGGCAAAAGAAAACAATAGCATTGGTAACAGTCCTCAAAACATGATAAGAATGCTAAATTTCACTGATTACTAAGTTAGTTTTGACCCAATGCGGCCAAATTCCTAAATTTTATTTCGTACTCAGTTTACTGGTGCCTTTCGCTTCACGTGCAGGTCAATGGATGATACACAATCTAAAATACAAGGATCCAGTAATACAAGGATCCAGTAATACAAGGATCCAGTAATACAAGGATCCACTATCTAATTATCCCTTTCCTACTTGGTACTGATCTTTGCAAATGTTACCGTTTTCTAAAATAAATACAAATAACGACAATAAATTAGAAGGACAATAATATGCACAACGGAATGACATACATATAGTACTTACATATTTCTCCATCAAAACGTAAAAGGTTGTTCCAAATGCAATTACGAACAGCAGAAAGATTATTCCAACCTAAATATGCAGAAGAGTTAGTTGAATAAACCCGGTCTGCGCTTTTTGTATTGAGCTATACAGGCCAGAGGGTGAGAAAGTGTCCGAAAAGTGAACATTTGCCCGAAGCAGAGCAGACACTTTTTCAGACGAGGGCCTGTATAACTCAATACAAAAAGCGCAGAGTGGTTTATTATATTTTTTTATATTCCATTTTATTATAGTTTGTTAATATATATTCTAGTATTATTGTTCTTTTATTTTTGCAAGAAAAGCACATATCTGAAGTTTGAAACTTTCGCAATATTTTATAAAAATATCATGCTAATAAGACTAATAAGCTTGGTTTACTTTTTGCTTACACTAAGCTTCAACTAGGATTGAAAATTTTGAATATCGAATGCTGAGCGTTGAAGTGTGAAAGAGGAGGAGCATAACCTTTTACAGCAGAACGCCCTGTTTAAGGTCACAACAACTACATACCTGTAAAAGTGTCTTGAACATCGTGAACAACATGATGACATATTTTCCATGGAAAGACAATCTGTCATAGTGAATTTGTAGTAAGTGCTTTCTTAGACATTTTATTGCAAATGCAGACCGTTCTAAATACATATCTAGAAAACATAAGCTAAACAGTAACACTAGCATGATATAACCCCGAATGGCCTGTCTCAGGTAGCTTCTAGAACCTTCACACTCTTTGCGGTCTTCTAACACAGCTCTGATTATCATTAATATGGAGATGGTATTGAAACACTAAAGTGTGGGGCAGTGGGACATAATAATGCTGTATGAGACAAAGTTCCCCATTGGGGCTTTCTTGGACACCTTATATTTACCAGATGTATATAGTCTTACCATAAATGGAAGCAATACTAACAACGGCGGCAACACCAGCATCAGCATCAGCAGCAACACAACTTTAACAATATTAACATCCACATCAACAACAGCATCAAAATCAACAGCAGTATCAATAGCAACCCAATAGCAACAACAGCAACATCAACAGTAGCAACCCAACATCTACAACATTGCATCAGTAACAATACATATTTAACAACATTGACATCAGCATTAGCATTAGCATCAACAACAACAACATCAACAGTAGCAGCATCAGTAGCAACACAACTTCAACAACATTACCAGCAACAGTACCATCAATTGCAACACATTTTTAACAGCAGCAACAGAAGCAACACATCTTTAACAACACCAGCATCATCATCAACAGCAACATCGGGAGCAACACAACAACAACAATCCGCAGTAGCATCAGTAGCAACAGCAGTAATGATAACGGTAACTGTAAAGCAACATTATTGTCAACAAGAACAACAAGAGCAACAACAGAAATAATTAGCATGGCAACATCAGCGACAGCAAATATGGAGGTAATAACTACCTTCTGAAGTAAAGCACGAGGTTAAGCCATCCAAAGAAAAGGGAATAAGAGACTACCTCGGGCTTGAAATGGCCTTTACATAGATTGGGCGGAATGACGTAGATTAGTGCTGTGACGTAGATTGTCCATTCCAGATAATTGGACACTTCGGCGAAATATTTCGCTCTCTGTGAGGTGGTACGAAAAATGACTTTAGATACCAAAGACAGTATGTAATTTATAGAACAACTACGAATTACTTGGCTTACGATCCTATTGTTTCAATATTTCAACTACTACAAATTGTTCAAAATAACTGTTTATAGTGATGGAAAGCTTCACGATCTAAATTGAAGTAAGTAACTTAACTATGTTACCTTTATTCAACAGACAAGACTAACGGAGGGTGGGGAGACTTGGTTTCTCTAGCTACCATTTCTACATTACCACAATTGAATTGAAGCTACAGGGGGGTGCATTGCACTGAATAGCGTTAAAAAACGGATATGAACCTATTGTTTGTAGAATCTGTAATTATTTCATTTTTGGGTGTTCACACGTATCAATTTGCATCCAGAGCAACTATTTTTTTAACTGATAGCTGAATACCCAGGAATATTTATGTGCCGATTCTTACGCGATGTCCTTACCATTCGGTACAGTTGAACACATTCTTTGAGCAAGTGAATAGAAGCAAATATGATGACAGCGAAGCTGGTGACGTAGACAATCTAGAGAAGAAGTAAATAAAATACGAAAATAAACAATTATTTGACGAGGTTGCGCTTGTGATATTTTTCGATAACTGAATTCAGTATTTGTTTTATATTTCGACAGGTGAGTTTCATTTCAAAACCATTTTACGTAGGATGTTTTTGGGGTAATTTTTGTTCTACTAAACTGTTCATTTATTTTCTGACATCTGTGGGAACAAGGTGCTATATTTATAGAGTTGGACAAAACTGAGTATGAGCATATTGTTATTTGAATTTGACACTTTTGAACATTCGATGAAAATTGCACATCTTCGCGCGCCCATGTATATTGCTCTCTCTATATATAACATGTTAGCAAAACTGGAGTTGCTGAATGATTTAAAAAGTGTAGAGAAACAACAGAAAAGGGGTCTTCTGAAGAAACCCGCTGATAGACACAAATAATGTTTGTCTTAAAGTATTCACAATCCCCTTGCTTTTTATCATAATTTGGTAAATGTTTCGCAAAAATTAAGACGAAGAATGGTACTCTGCAACTGGCTCTTTTGAATTTGTTTCTGCAATCCTCGATCAGTTTTATGGTCATTTAGTGACGAATAACTACAATTTCGCTACATACTCCTGCCTGTAACAGTTAGGGAAAAAGAAGAGCTTTTAAAACTCAACTGATACTAGATTGATTGTAGACTGGTGTAACCGAAGTCGTTTTGCTGTCGGCGGCTGTGAGGAGGTTGGCGCTCCTGTAAAAGAGCGACCGAAACCGAAGCTAAGGCAACCACACCCACTTCTCCTTTGTGCTGTACGTCGCCAGGCTTCGTTATATATTGTGTCGAAAACAACTTTTTACTGAGCTGCAACTAAGCTCGACTTACTGTTTTAATTTGATTGCAAATACTAGAAATAGCGTGATAGAGGTGTTAGGTAATTAAGGACGCCTGCATAATGTTTTGTTGAAGGCGTCAGAAATAGTTTGAGTGAAAGTAGATACGGCTGGAGATCATCTTTTTAGACGGTAAACCTCGACTGAACTGAAAAGCACAACTCTGAGAGCACTAGCTTCAAGTCGGATCGTAAAATATGGCATTAAATGGCAAAATAAACATTGCCATAACAAACGACACGTTAGCTTAAGATCCGAATTAAGTTAAACAGAAGATCAATTTTAGTGTACTTGGCGTACTACGGGATACCCCTTTTCTGTTGTTTCCCTAGAAGTACTAAGTTGGTTTCAAGGGGTCGATGGATTCCTTCGTTGAAAATATACAGAGTGATGTACGAGATTCGGTTATACTTTTGATGAACTTACAGTGGGTTCCTAAATGAAGACGGATTGCAACTTACTTTTTTTTGAGAGATTGTGTCTCTTTGTACAGGGTGGGCATCGTGCTTATCCTGTTGGGCAAAAAAGATGTGTTCATGTTAGTTCTTATAAATTCAAAACTGCTAGACCATTCACGAATTTGTTACCGTTAGCATTGTGATGATGGCATTGTGATGATATAATTTCTAGCTTTTACGTTTATAATTACTGCCCGCATTTTCTGTATGGAAATATACATATCTAGATAAATCCATTGAACACAAGATGTTTTCGTTTACAAAAGAAATACCAAAAGCAGACAAAAGCTTGCAAATCAAAGCACATCACAGCCAAAACTGAAAATGTTATCACAGATTCATTATGAAAACTTTATATAAACTCTAATTTCAAGACTGTTATAAAAAAAGTTGGGCTCTGTGTGTCCATATTTGTAAAAATAAAATGTGCTTTACGCATGTGGCTTCTAGTAACAACCCACTCCTTTTAGAGGTACATATATATTACCACTAATCTTGTGGCTTCAAGTAACAAGCCACAGTCTCTGGGGCTTGAATTTTACCGACTGATCTTGTGGTTTCTATGGTAAAAACCTACTTCCCTTACAAGGTTAAATATTACCTTTAATCCTGTGGTGTTGTAGTAACAGGCTTCATTTTCGTTCTGCTTGACGTACACTGCTAAATAGGTGAGCGGTAAAAGGAAGGCCAGGTAGATAAACACGTTGATGCTGAACGTTATCCAGCCGAATTTCTTCCTAAAGAGAAAGTATCTGAGAACTCAGAATGATATAACAAAGGCTTGAATTGTATTTATCAGTTTTGATGTTTGAAGTTTAACTAGAAGAGCAAGCTTTGCTTTTTTTCTCCTAATTTCTCTGTAAATCCGAATAATGTAGCAGTTATAGAATCCTTTGAAGTGACATGGTAAATGAGATCATTCTAAAAGCCTTGACACACAGTACAACAATTGCATGCAATATTGTGTGCAATTGTTGTAATCAGTGTGTCACCCAGCTACTGCATTACGTGCAATATGACTTACAGGGCGGCTATTTTGTATGTTGGATGAAGCTTAGATGAAGCTTGAATAATGGACCGTAAAAAAATGGCGACTGGTACATTTACCCATAACTCCTAGCGGGCGCAAAACACGGAACGCTCATAAAAACGTACAAGAAGGATCTAAAAACTTCAAACTTAGCATACTTGTTAGTGCATGGACACGTTTCTCAAACAATGGGTTTTCACCTTCAGCTATTTACTGAGTTGGGTTCGCAAGGCATTGTGGTTAAATGAACAGCCGCCATCTTTTTAAATATAATGGATTGCGACATGTCGCCTGACGACATTGCACGCACTAATAATGTTGAAGAGAGTGACACACTTTGAAATCGTTTCGCGCAATGTCCCCACTTCGTAATCTGTTGCGTTGAATTTGAAGTTGACTGCAGATATCGAATACCCATGTCAAGTTTAATTATAATCTAAACTAAACTAAACTAAAGGGCCGTATGCAAACATCATGTGTTTATGGGGGCTGTTGTACAATTTATTTCTCCAAGCAGGAATTTTAGAGACTTCTTCGCTTTTGTGAAGAAGAAAACGATATGAAGATAGGCGCAAGAATCAACTGTTGTGCGCTTCTGTCCGTCAACTATATAGAATGCTACTAAGTAATTGTAGTAAAATCTCTTACCATTTGATATTGAGTAACATGTAACACACCGGATGGGTTAGGCAGCTCTCGCGTCGCCGCATCGCCATCGTCTGTTAAGTGCAACCACCATCATGTATTAGTTACCTTTAAGCAGATTCTCGAAAGCAAAACATTCTGCCAATCGAACGTCTAAATCCCTCTTATTAACGAGTGCGAGGCTGGTATGGTAAGTTATTGACCGATTTTTTTTTCTCTTGTGGCCAATGCGCGAAGAATGCGGGCCATTGAAATATGGAAGGCAAACAACAAGGATTCATAAAAACTATAATAATAATAACCATACGGACCGAGCAAGATATTTATTATAAGACTTTGTTGATCATCTGGAGAATATGAGGGCGGGAAAACGTCAACAGAATAAATAAAATCACTTGACAGTTGTGTCAAGGTATAATTTCCTAAATTAGGTACTGAGACAAAATTGTTGTAAACACATTGTCGAGTTGTTATAGTCAACGTAAGTCATGTGATAATACGCAAACGACGTAATTGAAAGTTGACAACACTATTTTGAGAACGCGCGGAGAACTTTCAAGCGTTCGAAAAAGATTTCCAAATTCACGTCCGTGGCAGTGAAGATTCTGCACACAGTCATATACGTCAGCCATCTTATACGTGCGGGGAAAGCGTCTTCCTCCTGAAGTTCGTAATCATATCGTGTCTCTGTATAACGCTGGGGAAAATCCAGGCGCAATTGCCCGCCTCTTAAAGGTTTCAAAGAGCTGTTGTTACAAGATTATTGACCGTTACTTGCACGAAGGAGAAATAACTCCACGAGTACCTGGAGGCAGTTTGCCTACAAAACAAGTTTTCGGACGTACGACCTACTCGAGTACGTGGAGGTCTTAAAACTACGTAAGAGATGAAATGGTTCTGCAAGGCATTTGTGCTTCCAAGTGAATCTGCTATCCTCTGGGCAGTTCGAAATAAGCTCTGTATGACATGGAAGAAAATCGCTCAGCAACCGATCGAAGCACTTTGTCCCAACAATATCGATAAGACGAATTAATAAACAAACAAACAAGTCTCAACAAACAGCAGGAAGACTTCGAGACTCCCGTAATGCCACCAAAATCTTCAAAGCCCACAATTTTGTTTTGAAGATTTGGGCCAATTAGCGTCGAGATGTTTGAAACTAAGATTACGCTTCTCTGTAAGGCTTTTCGACAAAATGTAAAGAAACTCCACGCGAGAGCTAGAGTGCCGTACTTAAACTCAGCCTTCTGAAATTGACCAATCACTGCGCATAAAATTAATAAGTGGTCCACATGCATGCAGATTTCATTTTCTCCATTTCGATCCCACAACTAAAAAGTTACACGTGTTTCGAGATTGTTCTTATATTGGAAAATCCCAACAATTTATCAGCTAAATTGACCAGCTATAGCTAATTTTTGACGATAACCTAAGCAAAAGGGTCATCGCTGTTGACCGTTCAACTCGCAAGGTATTGATAAGGCCGTTATGTCAGGAGCAATCTTGGTCCATTTTAATAGAGTATACGATATCTAAATTGGAGAATTGTTATATCGATGATATACAAACAGTGAGTTATCAGTGAAATGCAGGCTTACCCGTAGAGCAGCCAAAGATGTTTCAAGAGTTTGCACTGATCCAAACTTCCCTTGCACAAAGGTCAAATCATATGTAACCTAAAGGAAGTCAATTTGAAAACTGCTTATATTTCTTCAGATATTGCCATTTCAACACACAACATAAGACAGGCATGAGACACTGAAACAAAGAGATTACTATTTAACAATTAGAATATGAGCTCGCAATTTCTATCGGCTGATAATTCATGAGGCCGCAGGCCGAATGAACTATCA
>JANSTR010051560.1:0-13096 GCA_025434805.1 Antipathozoanthus remengesaui | reverse complement strand
TTTCCCATGGCTTGCTACGACCGTAGTATAGACTGGTCATAGAGAAGCCGAGAATTGTAGTATTTCAATTTATCGGTTTATACAAAGGTATATCGCTGCCGTAGGAACTTTCTGTTCCAACTCTAATTTTTATTGCATAATTTGATTTTTTTGTGTACGTAAATACATTTATTTCAGAACCAACCATAACATCGTCTCTACACAAAGTGAAAGTGATTCCCGCATTGAGAATTTGTATTATAAGGTCTATCAGCCTCAAGGTAATTGTTCTTAAAGTTTTTCGGACATTTAAGTTTATTAAGACGACGTATCATTGCAGATAATCCCGGCCCGAAAATGATCCAAAACTTAAAGGCATTGAAATAAAAACCGAAAAATCCTTCAGTTTCCGTTTCATGATAAAGTTAGAACAACAAAAGTGATTCATTGCTAATCTGTTACGAATTCCCGCTGTGTTGACTTGAGAACCTCTTGGCATTTATTAAACTGCGCGGCAAATTTAGAATACATTAATAAGAATTTAGTATAATATTTTAGTGCCAAAAGAACTGTAGTATATTTGTATTTTGGAAATTCGAAATTTTAAACGTTCACTCAAATTAAAGTTTATGCATCTATAGCTTTATGTTGTTTGGACAAAGGAGAAAATGTTGTGTTGTCATAAGAATACCCGTGTTCGCGATAGTAGAACATGTTTTGAAAGCAAACCGATCAACCTGAAGTCTTTTTGGGAAATTTAAACCTTGCCGTTCTTCTATAGTTATTTGGTCCACTTCGCGGCTATTACCTTAAAATACAGTTAGAGTCCTGTGTGTGACATGGTTTAATATGAATCAAAGTATTCGAATTAAAGCAACTCTTTTCAAGTTGTCTTTTCTACACACATCAGGGAATTAGATCGGCTAACAAACACCAGCGGGATGACAACCTTTCTTTTTATAAGAATGACTACCATACTATAGGGCTTTTTTTGGATACTATATCTACAACGCACATGCATCTTCATATATTTGTACCTCTGAAAAGTTTTAAATTAACAGGCTGTATCAGTGGACATTCACTAAAATCTGAAGAGGCAACCCTGATTAAATAAAGGTTCATTCATTCACCACAGTGAATAAACCTCTTATCTTCGTGGCAAAAAAAATGTGTTAAGAATTTCAATAAAAACAGAGTCAACTTACCAATTTCTTTAACCGTTCAGTTGCAAGGATTTTCGACTGGCAAGTAAGTGTGGTGGATACTGAAAAACCTTTCCTTCAAGGTATTATCAACACATCTACACGAGAAATCCGCACAAAATATATTATCCGTGACAACAAAACTGTCGTAAGTTATCCCGTGTATTTTCAAATTCATCTACTCAACCCTTTCATGATGAAATAAACATCGCTCCTTGTTTCCGGCACTTAAATACGCTTCCTTCCTTAATTTGCTCTTTTTTGTTCTGATTTTGATCATAATTTAACCAATTCACTCATTCAGTTCTTTCAAGAAATTAAAACGATGAGAAAAAAAGCAGCTACAATTAATTCGAGCGTCGGTTTGTCGCGTGTATCAAGTTCTAGAGTCGACAAGTAAACAACTTCAATTAAATGAGTAATAAATTATACTTTATAGAAAAATTTCATCAATTCTAAAATGGGGTTTTAAAACATTTTTTGAGGGGGACACCGGACCTCTTGTCTTCTGGGCGTCGTTTTTACGACTTTCATGTCATTTACCGCCGTCCTGTAGACATAATGTAGTCAATCAACTCTTTAGCAAGTTAAGAGCTCATAATTTTCGTAGACCTTGCGGGCAGTTCGTAGAGTTTCAGAGACGCCTGTCTATAAACACGCCTTGTTGTTGATGTTATAGTTATTCATCCAAAATCCAAAATCCAAAATCCAAATATGTTCATGTACATGACAACCAAATTGGTCGATCATCATGCATAAATCTCTTGTTTTGGTTTTTTTTTTCTCGCAAGGACTATTGGTTAGGAACCAATGACACGTGATCGGTGGTGGCCAATCATTATCCACTTTGTATTGGATATTAAAAAAACGTACCTGGACACAGTTTTCGTTTTAATAAATTATCGAAACGTAACGATGTACAAGCTTAACAAACTATAACTCGAACTATATGACTGATAAACAACAAGTCGAAGCTTTAAATGCGATTGGTCGTTGCTTTGTTTAAAATGCAAAATCGAATAATCGGGAAAAACAAATAAAATCCAGAAGTGCAAGAAATTCTTCGCCACTGCAAATGGAGCATCTTCCCAAGCCTGCTCTCTGTAATTCTGACTAACAGGTTTGTAGCCCTCAGTCGTTTTTATACGTTATTCATCTTTTGGAGGAGGAAAGCACACGAATAAAGGAACCGATTAAAAATAAATACTGATTAATGCAATGTGCTCTTATGTTTAGTGAAAACGCGAATCCGGGCAGGCAGTAGGCTAAATTATACTTGAGCGCAAAACAGACGCCGGCTGAACTTCACGCATAGCCCAAGCCTAATAACTTGGAAGAGAAGTGAACAATAGCCATCACCTCAGTCATAACTTTTTTCTGGATACGTCCCTGATTAGGTGATATAAGGCAAGTGCCATCACCGGTTACCTGGAACCCTGGTTTGTATCTTTATTATATCTAATCTGACTTTCGGAATTCTCTAGTTTTTCCTTCTCACGAAAAAATCCCGAACTTTACTCGATCTATATAAGTAAAGTAATGTCATTAACTTAATATAGTGTTATGTTGGGGATCGACGTCCTTCGTTGAAAGTCTTCAAAATTAGTCAGCTTCTCTTCATGTTTTTCTTGAAGGAAGACTCACGACGGCTAGCGTCTTAGTTGGTTCGTCAGTCCGAATTACAATAATTGACAATTGAACAGACAACTACATGTTACTGAAACAAAACGATAAGCGAAAAGAATTAAAAAAAAATACAGTTAAAGCTCTGAAAATGGGCGCAAAAATAGGAAAAAGTCAAGCACGAACACTCTTTAATTAATATTAAGTTTAAGGTTTTGTATAAAACCAGAACGCGAAAAGGAAGATGTTGTTCTTGTCAAAACTATTATAATAATAATAACAATCAATAATTAATAATTAATAATCAATAATCAATGATAATAACAACAATAATTAATAATCAATAACAACAATCAATAACAACAACAATAACAATAATAATAATAATAATAATAATAATAATAACAATGGGGAGGGTGGAGAGGAGGAGTGGAGGGAAAAGGGGGTAGTAGACTGTAGAGGTAGTTTGTTAGAACAACGAAACTTCCTTCCAGTGTGTCCATAACTGCTTTGTGACAATATTCGTATGGGGATCCTGCACCAAATCCATTCTATGCTGCTTTTGCAGTATATTTTCAGTACTGAACCTCCCCTCCCCTCCCCCCCCTCTCCTCACACACGTTTCAGCTCGTGGAAATCACCCTCCTGTTCTCCCCATTCCTTCCCTACCTCGTCGCCGATGTAATAAATCATTCGTTAATTTTTTGACTTTGCTCTAAGAATCACTTCCCCATTCTTATTGTCTAGAGAAGCAACGCTTCAGCGTCAAGGATTAAAAAATAAATATTTTCCTGCAGTGAAATTTGAGAGAATTGTTTTCTGCTATATATTATTTATTTTTGACGTAAAAAAGGCTCTCTATACGTAATGATATTAATAGTCATAAATGCCACATTCTTGGACCGAGGTTCTTAACCTGGACATCGTACCGTCATCGGCTGTATATGGTTTTATATGGCAAATTCTTGTATCGAGGTTCTTAACCTGAATATCGTGTTCATTTCGAAGAAGGTTTTCAACATATGCTAACAGTTCATATTGTTTATGATTTTAATATAGAACAACTTAGTTTTAATTGATTTACTAGTTGAGTTGTGCGGTTATATCTCTGGTTTTCTCTGTTTTTGTACGGTAGGGTAGAGTTTATATAAAAATTTTAATTTGCAGTTTTCTCTTTCCAATTTAACAAAGTGAGCAAGACGAGAAATCGGTTCTGGTGAGCTACTGCATTGTCTTCACTTGCAAATGTTCTTTCCTTTTTTTGCTGTCTTTCCGTGATATGTATTATATATAATATATTTATTTTGTCTGAAGGTTCATTCGTGCTCTGATGTCTTGAACACAATAGAGAACTCAGCAAAGAAACGGTTGTTTGCATGGAACATGATCTGATGGTGATAAAAAAACTTCTAATACGCTTATATCGAATAAATCAGCCAATATGTTTATGTCAGAACATTGGCAGTTCTTAAATTTAAGAGCACTATATTTTCTAGAAACACTGAGGGATTACAGGAACAAGGAATTATGATAAATTGATAATAGCTCGATACGGAAAGGTAAAATACTCCACCTCATCTGAAGTATCTGAAATCTGCTAATGATTGGTGGTCTAAAGTTAAAAATATATAGTGATTGCTTCCACTGTTATTAGTGGCAATTGGTGACCGCTCTCAGTTGAAAAATTGTAAATATAATGAAAAAGGTAAACCATTCTATTTGGCCTCATGGAAGGTTGAAGTTACCATATCATTACGTATAGAGAGCCTTTTTTACGTCAAAATAAATAATCTATAGCAGAAAACAATAACTCATATTTCAATACAAAAACCCTTATCTTTTTTAAGTTGGATCCAAACATTTAACATTTTTAGCTGAGTGCATGGTGACAAGAAATAGAACGCTATGGTTTGGCAGTTTAGCTAACGATCTCGATAACATGAAATAGGTCGGCCAATATTATCTCCTTGTATTGGTGACATTGACATTGACATTTTTTGTGGCACTCTCTAATTAATTTTTTGCACCTGTCGAAAGCTATTAGCCGTATCTTCTTAATATTCCAATTTTACGGCTTTTGTTTCCTCTGTCTTTCAAAGGTGTTTTTGTTATGTATCAACAATATAGTGATCTTGGAATCTACTTACATCAGTTAATCCCCTCTTCGATTAGGAAAAACTCAGTCTAGATTGACATTGGAAGATCAAATCTTAGTTGTGAAAACGGAAAAGCAGGTTTCGGCAAACTTTTAAAATTAAAGTATATGATATTTATATCGTGTTGACATGGGTTTGTTTATCGCCGACGTTTGCCGGACAAGACTACCTTTCCTAAAAATATAATTTTCAATCATTAAAGTTACAACAAAATCAAACATTCTTGGAAAACAACCTTCATTTTATGATAATAAAATAACCATCCTAAGAATAAAATGTTATGGTCTAAAATCTTTTATGTGTTGCCTTTACCTCAGTAAAAACTAAGACTAATCCAGTGATAAGAAATTATTTATGCATACAGGCACACAAACACACATTTTATTCCTGAAATTGTTGTGGGATTTTGGTGCGTTTACAAGGTAAGCCCGGGCCGGATCCAGAAGATTTTCTGACAATTAAACGATTTTCCAAAGCCGAATTTATACTCACAAGCAGGACTCAGATGAGTGCGTTGTCAAGATTGTGAAATTATAATCAAGTTTCCTCATTTACAATTGCAGAATCAAACTTATAAAAGTCATAATTAATTGTTTTGTTTAAATAATAGCAAGAAAGAAAAGAAAAATCTCACCACTTTTATTGTTTGTTGTTCGCTTCAAAAACAGACATTCAATGAAATTGTAGCAAATAAACTATTCGGATTAACTGCTCGTTATATATGCGCAGTTTTTGCATGGTATACCGGGTTATGTACGAAATAACATGTTTTAATGTTAGAATACTCTAGAAAACTGGTTTATCGACCAGAATTGCATTTATCAACGCAAGGAATTTAATTGTTTATGATGGTCAAATCTCGCCAGAAACCCATACCGTGCTTTGTCGATAAAGATGTCTGTTTGAATCGATTCTTTAATTCAGTACTAAAATATTTTCAGATATGGTAAACCACACGCACAAAAAATTGAAATAAGAAGGAAATTTAAATTGACTTGATTAAGCATAGCTGGACCTGAAATCTAGCGAAGTTAAACAGCGCAGGAGTTCAATTAACTGACATTAAATGACATTTTGCATTTTGCAAGTATCTTTTCTTGAAATAATCCTTGCCCAAGTTTAGTTTTTGAAAGTTAAACGTTGTTACAGAGCCATTGTTGTCAATATAGACATGAAACCAAAATAACTGTTAGTTTATATAAACAAAATATTTTAGACAGGTATTTCAACACGAGATTCCTCTGTGGAAAAACAAGCGTTTATCATTCGACTACTTTTTTCAAGAGAAAAACGAATTTATGGGTAAAAACATTTTCAAATTAATTGCAGACAGTGTCTTTTTCTTTCATACCTCAATTATATTACACCTGTCGGTTAAAAACAAACTAAGGAACAAGGCAATGAAGAACTCATTTACCCTCGCAAAATAAGGAAAAAATATCAACACGAAACGAATGTGATCAACGTCAATATCTCTTATAGAGAAATCTCTTACCTTATCTATATCGTGAAGCCACCAACAATTTTCTCAACGTCTGAAGATTTTATAATATGTGGTCACATAAAATACGTTGTTTATGCTTGTACATCCCCCAAATCCGTTTAAAAGGAAATTCATTAATGCTTTAACAGGGTTTTAGTTTGGAAATATGTTTAAATGAAAATTCATTAGGGCTGTAACCGGTGTCGATCGTGGAAGTCGCTCACCTATCAATAAACACCCACCGGAGTTTTGACTACCTCTTGTACTTCGAAGGCTCATTTACATGACGCAATCTCTATGACTATGGGGGTTGTCAATTTTCCGGTCTCTTGCTAAAAAACAAGGGCCGCGAGTAGATCTGCGACGACTCGCTGCGTGCTTGCAGCTGCAGAATCATGCGGCTAAATTTTTTTTCCTTATTCTGCATGCATGCTATATACTCAATAACTTGGTACTTACAAAGTTTGCATGATAAAAACCGATTGAATCAAATATGTTTGATACACCACAAAACACTTATCAATGCGGTTCGATTAAATATTTATGGGCGGGTACCCTGCTTCTAGCTTTTTAGCCTGTTGGGTGGAAATCCTGCGTGTTTTCTTTGGCGATTTTAAACTGTTTCTTCCTGGCCGATATGTTATCTCATTGTATGCCAGATATTTCAAGTCCTGATTTGCATGAAAGCAATTCCGTAAGCCGGCAATTCATTTACTGCTTAGTTCGGTGATATCTGTGTGTCTATCCATCTGCATGTGTGTCTGTGTGTCTGTCGGTCTTTTCTGCATGTCTGTTTGGTTGTCTATCTGATTGTCTGTCAGTTATGTCACAGGCATATATACGGGAAAGAAAGCAAATAGAGCAACGGACGGCCTTAGTGTCAAGACAGACGAACAGTGCAGGTATAGACTGACAGACAGACCGTAAGAGATAGATAGACAGACAGACAGACAGACAGACCATAAGACAGGTAGACGAAAGGACAAAGGACAGAAAAAAGTCAAATGAACAAACAGTGATCATATAAGAATCTTCAAACATATTTACTAGCAAGGACGGCGTAGATAGGGACAAACCGCACTGGACCAAATTATCCAACCTTAAGAGAAAACACATTTCATAGCTAGTGCTGATTATCATGTTTATAATTAAGAAACACTCTAAAATCCGTTTGAAAAAGCAAAACGTTGAATATCTTAGTTCGTATAGATAAGAAAATTTAACCGCGAGCGGTCTCCATAAACAACTTCCAAAAATGAGTGTCTTAGTTCAGTGAATTATGCTTCACAAAATATGAAAATTTTTGTGCTGTTTTCCTAATGAAATCCACGCTCATAGTCCTATTTATTTTGAACAGTGTCCGTTGAGCGCAATAAAACGATGCAATGATTGCCGTGAACAGGTGGAAAAGGCTCTGTCAAGTCCAGTATTGTACGTGATACGATTTTATCATTTCAGTACACTGAACTCTTTAACACTTCGATATAAACTTTGCGGTTTCTAAAGAACACAAAATTGAAGTATGATCGATCCTCAGTGTTATGGATACCAATTGCTAACATCGGTAGAATTGTTTTCATTTCCATCATGTGCCGAAAATGACGACTCTTTTAATGCATTAGCCCGGTTATCTCTATTGTTTTCGCAGAATGATTAAGATGTGTGTCAAAATAATTATCAGTCCCAATATATTTCAAGCCGTCACCGTCCGCTGGAGTCCACAAGGCGGCGAATATTTGTGTTTCCACTGAAAATGTATTGTTGAATTAACAGTTTACTTTTTAAACTGCATGTCTTAAATCGTCCGGCAGTGGTAATTGTGAAGAAACTTTTCACTTAAAATATAGATACATATTTAATAAAGTTTGATCGATAATTTGCTAAAGGTATATCTTTGTATGAATACTTGTACAAAGATGTGCTCCCTCAGGAACTTATGGGTGGTCGTTTCTTCGGGCTGGCTGAGAGCCCTGTTAAGCAAAGTCAAGACAATTTTATTCGGTCGAATTTTATTAGTACTATAGTAGAGATTTTAATCGAATGAACTTTGGAAAGCCGTTTTCATCAAATCCGACTTTCTTCTCATTGGCTAAAAACAGTTAGGAGAGAATCACTGGATTGTGAAATTTATAAAGTGATGAAGACTATGAATATATAAGATTCTACTGAGAGAGATGAATATCTCTCACGTTTGCTTTTGCCCAATCAAAAAGATATGGTCGTGCACACACTGTTTGTCGAATCGACTCAGCATATCCTGATATTCAGCGATAACAGCCCGATAGGAATTCAACTTGCAGGATGTTTTTTTATCACAGTTCCGCGACCTGATCACCTCAGTGTTTGGATAAAAGTATAGTTAGGTTTTGCTGAAGTGTTTTACCTAATTTCAGGACGTTTCTTCTTACTGGGTTTTGTAGCTTTCTACTTCACCTAAAGTTGAATTTAAATTCTGCACGGGGTATTAAGAGTTCGAATCTTTATATCGTAAATGGTTCAGCGGTACATAAAGGATTTTTTTAATCGACTCTATATGCCCCACAGCTGTCCATATACATGTATGAGCTTCTGGCAACAAAATTCAGTTTTACCCATATCATCCAAGAGCTCTCATGTTTGATTTAACTGCAGGATATGAATATTTCAGTGTCATTTTCGTCTGAGTACTGAGATCCGTTTTATGAAATAAACCAAAGCTTGACAAAACAATTTTCTGCGCCGTAAGATTGGAAGAAAGATGAAGTTTCGAGGCGTTATCCCATCGTTGGAGCATGTTTGTTGTATCGAAGGGTTAACGGTTTTCGTTATCCCTTGGTTGATTTTATTATACGTTTTACCTACCCGCCGACGAAGTCATAGTTTTTTTAAAAACTATTTATTTAGAGTAAAGATCCGGTTGTTACAAGACTGTGTCTAACAACTCTCTTATAATTTTTGTGTGTTTTCTGAAACTTTAGTTCTGTTCTATTGAATTTTTGATGGGCTAAAATATTTTTGTTTCAAAACATGAAATTTCCCCTTCAATTGCAATTTGGAAACAGACTCACATTTTTCGTGAATGAGTCATGACCGAGTACTGGCCGGGAGAAGATTGTGACAAGAGAAAAAGTCAACCAATTGTTTATGACAGGAACAAATTATTGAAATGGCCACTGACCATTTTTACTATATCTATACAATATCATTTATTGATTAATTTAGGAAACAAGCTACTACATGCATGTTTCGACCGATTGAGACATCTTTTCTAGCTCCTTGATCATCTCTCTTAAGGGCTATTAAAGCTTTAGAACTAAAGAAAAATGCACCCAAATTGTCATGGATAAAAGTATGTATATAGAATATAGAAGAAACCAACTAAAAAGCTAGCGCTTCCAGTTTCATTTTTCGATTTGATCCTGAATAGAGAAATACTATGCTGAAATCGCTTACCTGTACAGACTTCCTCTGTTAGTCAATTAAAAATTGTTCTGTTAGCTTCACTTCTCCCAGTGGTAGTCTTATAAACGCCTTTTCTCTAAACGTTCAGTTTCCTGGAAAAATATGTGTAAATTAATCCAAACCGGCGTGAAAATATTTGTTTCAGTGTTTGAAAAAGATTGGCCTCGAAGCGAGATAGAATCGGAGGCCATATACCTAAATCAATATGTGCATGTCTGTTGCTTCAGCTGCCTGAATTTGCAACTTTGTACTACACTCCGTAACCAATTAGGGAAATTCGTAATAATCAAGATTTTAGCATAGCCTATGATATCTCCGTTCAGATATGAGAAATTGCAAGCAGGTAGCAGATTCAATACGGTGTCAGAGAGGCCTTCGATTTTGACATTTATATGAGCAAAAACTAATCAGTTTCACAATTTGATATAATCGAGTATTCACATTAACAGATCAAAGTAAATGGCGGTGGATAACATTTCTCGCAATTTTTCTGCTATTCGGCCTCAGCGAGTTAAAAGCAGTAATTACCAATTTCTATTAAGATGAAAGTATGTTATGACGATTCGACTTCGTCAAGTTTTACTCCAATTTCGCTGAGTAGCTAAATCTGCAATTAGTTAGCACTCGCCAAAACCCACCGAACGAACGGACCAATCACATGCTATAGTAGTCGGTTTTGTTTTTAGAATTAAGCTATAAGGGCACAGCTGTTATCCCATTTTATTGCATTAGAACTTACTGGATTTATGCACCCAATCTTCAGTTATAAACTAATCTCTTATATTTAATTAAGTTTAATTTATTTCGTTTGACAAAATCAAAAATATATTAAGATACTTTAAAAATCTTTGTCCCAAATACAAGTAAAACTATATAATAGCATTATGTCTAATAGACTGACTATATATTCACCACAAATTGCTACCGCATTTTTAAAATTGTTTGCCCAAGGCTAGGTAAAATGAACTAATTTCTACCAATGTTTTGTTATCCAAACTTTTCAAATTTAATTTTTGCATTACACATTATTAAAGGTAAAAGCACAATTCAAGAAAAATTGAATTGAAACTCAACATCTACAATTTTTCAAAGTTTCAAAAGTGTAAGCGACGATCATGTATTGCAAAATAATCCAACTGAGTCCTAACATTTTTGTGTACAAAATCTGATATTGTTGGTGTATTTGTTTTGCTGACTACATCAAGGATTTTCTTGTCCACCCATATCTGTGAACATTCTCTGGGACTGGGGAAACAGACTATGTGTGTTGTGACTCCGAGTGCTTAGAAGACGTTATATTAGAAAGTATATCCCAGTCTAGAAAGATATCCAGCTAGGTCATCAGATTCTTCGTTCATTGTTTTGGCACCACGCCGTATTTGATCTAACCGCAATTCTCGCTACTTTTCTTGTTAAAAGGGAATGACATATTTTATTGAAAAAACTCTAATTCATAAATCTATTACATATTCAATCAATTAAAATATAAAAATATAAATACAAATATAACAATTATTTCATAACAGTAGGTTGGCAGCTGTATAATATACTTTAAAATCATCTTCAAATTCATTCTAAAAAAAGGGCTGGCGCAATCCTCTGATGCTAGTATTTACAAACTTTAAAATTTCGAAAGAAGTCCTGGTACTGAGCCAGCTAATAACACATGGATAGCCTTCAACGTCCTTCTCTGCCAATTTCTCCGCTAAATGCTTCATGAACATTTTGCATTCTTCGCCCATTCCGCCGTTGGTTCCAAAAAGAAGTGGGATAAGTAATTTAGATGAAAATTGAGTTGGAACAGTTAAAAAATCAGAGTGGGCAAGTTAAGAAGGGGGGTACTAAAGTCGCTAATTAATTCAACACAACACAAAACCAGAAGATTACAGAGCTTCAACTTACCCCAGAAACCTGCTTTATTCTGAAACCAATCAGCATGAGATGCGTTTGAGAGTATACTGTGTCTTGAAGTCTTCACGATTAGATGTTGAACATCACGCCAAGTTAATTTCTTACTGTTGAATGAAAAAAGGCGGGAAATACAACATGAAACAGTCAGCGGCCGCAAAAGTTATCCAGATATAAAGAAGTAACACATAAAATTGAAGCAAAAGGGCCAAATTATGTGTACCTTGTTCCATAACAAATATCTACTGAAAGAAAAACAACCATTCAGACCACTGACCAACTCGTTCAACAATCGGAAGTGCCACGGATCAGTTCTTCAGAGCGTCATTTTAGGTTGATCAATATTAAATCCTATGGGCCAACACTAACTACGTTTTCTAACCTCTTCAAACGAAATTATGCCATCTATAACGCATTTGTAACGTTAAAAAGACAGATTTCTGTTAAATTTGTAACGTCAAAAAGGCAGACTCCTGCATGTTAAATTTGTAACGTTAAAAAGACAGATTCCTGTTAAATTTGTAACGTTAAAAAGACAGATACCTGTTAAATTTGTAACGTTAAAAAGACAGATTCCTGTTAGATTTGTAACGTTAAAAAGACAGATCCTGTTACATTTGTAACGGTAACAAACAGATTCCTGTTAAATTTGTAACGTTAAAAAGACAGATCCTGCATGTTAAATTTGTAACGGTAAAAAACAGATTCCTGTTAAACTTGTAACGTTAAAAAGACAGATTCCTGCATGTTAAATTTGTAACGTTAAAAAGACAGATTCCTGTTAAATTTGTAACGGTAAAAAAGCAGATTCCTGTTAAATTTGTAACGGTATAAAGGCAGATATCTGTTTTTAGCGTATTCACCGAGCAATACTGTTAGATAGCCTTTCATTAACCTCGATAAAACGAATAAATTAAAGGACACAGGAAGAACCTATTTAGGCTCAGTTAAAAAAATCTAGATTTTTATGAGTAGGTACATTGTCGTGCGGAGAAAAATGCTTTTAAAATAACATGGACAATAACACAACTTATTATAATAATTACAATTTCCTCAAATTTGATTGGCCCATTCTAAACTCTATTTTCCCCTAATTGCCTTGGAAAACTATCCGATAACAAAACACTGTTATCGGCTACCTGTTATCGGGACAGTTGAATGAACCAATCACAATCGCTTCAGCCGGGTTTGCTGACCAATCAGCAACAAGTAGTGATAACAGACAGCAATGGACTCCACTCATTTTGATTACCATTACAAATGTTATGGAAATTAGTAAAATGTGTTTTTATCAGCAAAGATTT
>JANSTR010051449.1:0-13096 GCA_025434805.1 Antipathozoanthus remengesaui | reverse complement strand
GGACCTGTGCAAAATTTCCAAAAAAATTTTCAATCTCAATTCTTTTCCTTACTACTTCTTCATAGAAACTATATGTTTGATGTGATAAGAATGAGTTACGTTCAGTAAATTGCCTTAAGTCTGAGAAAAACAGGAAATATTTTACTAGTTTTAAACATTCTGATAAATTTTGTTTCCAATTGTGTTTAAAACCCAGGAAATACGTTTTCAGACAAACTAATTTTCAAAATTTCCTGGAGGAGCATGCCTCTGGACCCCCCTAGAAGGCTCGCGTCCTTGGCGCTTGCTTGTGCCCCCCAGTTTCCCATGGTTTGCTACGGCCCTGAGTACAAGTTACAAATTTCACAAGATATTTGGAGAAGCTTCTAAATGCAATAATTGAGAAGATGTGCATGCAGAAGGCAGCAATTTGCAGTGTAAAGTTATGCCATTGTTTGAATATAATTTATGCATTCACTTTTTGTTTCAGATAAGCAAAGGTCATAAAACAATGATCAGTGTTCTCTCCACAAGGCTGTTGAGACTGCAAGCTGCCAAGACTCTCTGGCATAAGGTTAGGTTGTCATTTGGGGTCTGAACAATCTTTCTAATTCATGCAATAATTATTAACATTGAGTTGGTTAGTCAGACTGCTGCTGTAATATATTTTCTCACTTGTAAGTGAGTTATGCAATGACCATGAAATTATACCATTCAATCAGAATATAAGCTAGGTATCAGGTATGGGGTTGCCATGACATGTAAATTTGACTAATTGTATAATTATTCAAAATACTATAAGCACTGCATATAATTATCTTCTGAGTTGTATACTGTACTGTACCAGTCTTTAACTTTAAAAGCATACAATTTAAGGGCAATTTTCCAGTCACTGCAAGAATATCATGGACTTAGCACTTGATATAATTATCATTCTTTATGTACAGGTACAGAGTTATCCATGCCTTTTGAACAAAGTTGATTGATTGTACAGTATAAGAATTAATATACCCCATATCCTCTGAAAACAACGAACAGCTCCTAAACCTGAATTACATTCACTATTGCAGTCATTTTATATTGTGTGTGTATGTACGTGTGTTGCATGTCATACTGAGTGCAATAATGATTGTGATGACAGAAAATGGCAAAATTGTAATATATTAACATGCAGTTTGCTTATTTGATTGCAGGACACCAATGCATTTATAGAATATATTCTCAGGTAGGATTTCAACATAATACTGTTGCTATATGTCAATGTGCCTGACTATTGGCCAGCGGGATGTAAGAGCAAGTTGGCACAGATGGAAGCTGATTTACCATATTTATTCGAATAAGCACTTTTTAAATAATATTTGATTTTTGGTTGTTTTAGGGGGGCTCTTATTCGAGAGGGGCCCTTATTCGAGGGAGGGCGCTTAATAAATTTTCTCCATTTTAGTCACCAAGACATTCGAATCTTGAGCAAATTTATTGGTATCTTTCAATACTGTACACAACAAAGTGCAACATGACGATACTGTCCAATAAAACATTTTTAGACAAGTTCTAAGCGGGAGCATATTGAATAAGAGTCTTGATTCTAGTGTTCACACAATACAGTCTACCATGTACCAGTCGAACTGTCATTTCTTATTAATTTACATATTTCTGAGTGCATGTGTTGAAAACAAAGTGAAAGCAATAGTTACCGGATCAAGAATGCTCGAGAATGGACTTGTTCCGGCAGCATTCATTCATTCTTTGTGGCCATATGGAGATTGAGGTGGAAGCCTTGAGAAAAATTCCAGTTTCTCATGAACTGCAAACACATTAGTTGATATCCAAGCCAGTTATCAGAGTGGTTCTAATAAAATGCAATTTCACAGCAATTCTAATATTAGACCATTCCAAGCAAGCCAGCTAACAGGCACACCCTTTTTGGTCACTTGCGCGCCATAGACTGACTGCGCTGGTATTATTTTGTTTAAAGAACGGGAAAAGCCCTTATAATTATTAAGACAAAATGCTTCCCTTAGACAAAATTTACTCGGCTCTGTCGATCACAGATCTCAGTACTGTACTGACATGTACATACCGTCGCATAAACTTTACCGGTTGTTGACACTCTGTACAGCTTTAGAAGATACTGCGTGTTTAGCAAAGGTGACGCAAAAACGTTCCAAACAATTGAAAACTGAAGTCATCTTGCGACAAATATCAATGCTACACTCGCAACATCTGCAGCAATAACAGAAAAGGGGTTGTCTTCAAAATAACCCCTTTGCCTCGATCCAGCACACCCCGTTTTTTATTATCGTGCTACCGAAATACATAGTATGACACCAGACGATGATCTCATGACATATTTTTATGTTTGTCAGTTTATGCCAATCTCACGAGTGGGAACCAGGTAGCTTTAGTTGCTTTAGGCTCGTCCTTAGGATGAAATAATATGTACTTTCGTCTCTCGTGATGGAAATGAAGATCGTTCTACTTTGTTAATTAATTTGTATAGCAAAAGAGATATCATAACTATTTATACGTCTGAACAGTTGTGATCGCGACTTAGTTAGCCAAGGATTTTTCGGAGTGAAAACCCAATGAGTTGCTAGCTCTTATCCCCCTAATTTTAAAGATATCTTTCCACCTCCGCAAAGCTTGGTTTCCATATAACCATAAGCGCCGCAGACACTGCCGCAGACCGTGCTGCGGTAGTGTCTGTGTCAGAACCTGCGGTAGTGTTAAGTTAATGGAAACATTTTCGTCGGTCGACTGCGGTGGTCTGAGACACAGTGTCTGTGGTGTCAGAAAAGTTGAAAAGTTTTGTCGTAACAAAGAACAAGCCAGTTTGCAGTAAGCTTGTTTACAATAAGAAACAGAGCCAAAGATATTCTCTTGTAACAGAGAATGACGGAGATTTTGCATTTTGCGACAGGCAACTCGTCTCAAGAAGGCCGATTCAGTTAGACGGAAATCCGTATGATTTATCAAAACAGATAAATAGATAGGAAATGACAGGTTTACTACACGATCCAATTGAAGGACTTTGGAAGGTCGATGTCACAGATGAGCTTTTATCTGATTTACAACAAGAGACATTGGGAGAGAGGACCAATTAATAATGAGTGAGTAAGTGTTTTATTGAAGTCTAACCCCAGTTTCTGGGAAATAACCCACCCACCCCTCCCTCAAGTGAGGTTGGGGTTAGATTTAGTTTAGGTTTAAGGGAGGGGTGGGTGGGTTAATTCCCCAGAACTGGGATTGATCCCAGCCTTACAGCTGAATTACGATAAACTTTTATAATATTTAAAAAAAATGGCTGGCTAATTATACCTATATACTGAAAGATATAAACTATATTTTATATCACTTAAGACTATTTGAATCTTAGAAATATTTGTCGGCGTTGCTTGTAATAAAATTCTGTTTGTTCAAAAAACTGCTCTTGGGAGTTTGGTGGTAACAACAGTTTGTGTAATTTGTGGCCCTCATATTCGACTGCTTCCCTGAACAATTTAGCCGTTCTCTTCTTATTACTGGTATCACAAAGTGCTTATTTAATAGGAGAGGCCCCGAAATAAAATTCGGAGTGCGGTTGTTTTTCATATTCTCTTTTGCAAAAAAAGCCTTTGTTACGTTCAGTCTGTTTATGTTTATAATTTGAATTACATTTTCAAAATAATTTGGACAAAGCGTTTTATAAATTACCATGTACGGCCACAGGTCCAACAATCTCTGCTTTTGGAGACAACTCGAGTAAATCGTAATTCTTTCTCTTGCACGGACTATAAACGATTTTCTAGAAACGACTAACTTTTAGCATAATGGTAAAAAATATTAACAAACATAGTTTCGAAGAATAAAAAACTGGACAACCCAAACTGTGGCACATATTAATATGCAAATTTACCTTGCAATGTACGCCGCCAGCCAAACAAAGAGTTTGAACACAAGGTTTGCCGGTACTGTGACATTGTGTTGGGCGAGATTTTTAGTTTTAAACTAAAAGAGAAAAGCCAGCCGTGAAAGATTGTGGCGAACCGCTTCTATAAAACGTGTGAAAGGTAGGCCATCTCTAGCTCTATTGTACACTAATCTGTATTTAAAACCTTCGAAAAAGTAAGCGAGGAAGTTAGCAGTGAAGTGTTTCTGGTCTCATGGATCTCGTCATTGCTCTCGGCTCTCAGTCTCAGGCGATGCAGTCTTTCAGGTCGTAATGTCTGCTGCCATGGTGGATAGGTGGATCAGTTTTGCTATATGTATTTCACTAGAATCTTGCTCGAGACCCTGATGACGATTACAATTGATCGGCAAATAAATTTTTATTAAGCTATACAGTAAAAATCTGTTGTTGAAGTTATTATCATCTTAAAGCCTTCACAAATATTAAGACCCGAGCCAAACTATCTGAGATCGCTTCAAACTCAATTTCTGTTTCAGGGACGAGCTGATGCCCATAAGATGATAAAATTATATAAGCCACAGTGGATATGGTGAGGGAAAACATCTACTTTTTGATGGCAAAAAAAGGGAACTACTTTGATTGATACTGCCAACAATTACTGAATACATTTTCTCCTACATCGTTTGAATTAACTTTTCGGGGCTTTATAGAATGTAAATCAGTAATTCTGTTTCGCGACCCATTGTATCTTCCAATATCCAGCACTATTTCTAGTGTCGAATAGAAAGGTCGATAATCTGTCTTAACATAAAACGTCTTTGCTTTACTACCCAGTTCGGGAAACATATTTCTTATTTACTAACTGTCTTTCTGAATTCTGATCGCACACAGTCACATGCATTCAAAATAGACTAATGAATTGTTTTGCAACATGAAGCAAAACCGTTCACAACATAAATCGAATCTACAGTGCCAATCCTTAATTTCTCTAACTTCTAAATATTTCCAAAGCTCTATAATAAAGTCATTCAGAGCCAAGTTCTGGCACAAACGCATTAAGTTATATTCACTGAAACCGCAGTTTTTCCCGTATTGGCGTATGCAAAATATATGGTGATCTGACGCGCCGGTTATTGTTCCGAAAATCAGGTGACCTTGTCAGCTGATAATCCAAAAAAAACATGTTCTTGAAGGGTTTGTTTATATTTTATATTTTACTTTTCAAAAAAATCAAATCGACTGAATAGTGTAGCGAATATATATAATCTGACCCACCGCGAAGAAAAAACTAGAACAACTTTTAATAGAACCCACAAAGTGTAATGGTCAGCATGACAATGTGATATTACTTATTAGAATTCGAAATTTATGTATCTGGACCAGACGCAGTGCCATTTAGATTCCTTGGCCTTCTCTTGGCTATTATCATATACACTAATATGAGTCGCTTTGGCAATTCGAGTTAGCAAAAAATGGAAATTTTTACGGTGAAATGTTCCATTTCTTAATTGGCAGTATAAAGATTAAAGGATTAAAAAAAAGACCCGAAATTGTTTTTGCAATAAAGTATGTCTGTACTGCGGGAGAAATACACAGTATAACATGGGTTGTCTCGCAATTTTTTTTGCACGAAACGTTGCAGCAACTCGCAGCATCATTGAACAGTGTATCACCCCCTCCAGCAACTTTACGGCAGTTTTAGCAAGGCGACTTGCGCACAGTGCTTGTTTTTCGTTACGAGGAGCTGGGTACGAGAACAAACTTACCCAAGGTGGCAAAAAGTGACTCTTCGAATGTCAGCGACTCTAATGATGAAATAGAAAGTTGAAATTTTTCACAAGATGATGTAACTGGTAACGGAAAATTAAGTGACAAAGAAAAGACATTGTTCATCGAGGCATTACAAAGTGCCTAACCCGGCCAAAAACAACGCTACATTTTCAAGCATTACGAGATAAGTTGCTGAGAAATTTGCACAGTGTAACAGTACCTTAAGTCTTTTAAAAGAAACGATTACGACGCCTGCACGCTGAGAGTTAGATTAATTATCTATTGATTTCGATGGTTGTTGGACCGAGTTGAGCTTTACTCTCAGAACGAAAGAGGCCAAAGGACAAAATATAAAAACGATAGACCTTACTCAACTTACACAATGACAATCTATTTAAATGTGTCTGCTATACTAAAGGAAGTCCTTCGTTCTGAGAGGAAAGGTTGCATGGTTGGATCTCAGCAAGTCAAAGTGATATGTTTTGGTTGGTTTCTTTTGTGTGCGTCAGTTTTCACCTGTTCAGTGAAAGTTAGTCGATAAAAAATCAATTTATCTATCAGTGTCAAGGTTTTCATGACCTACATACAGGATGGAATTCTGGGATTGAATGCTGCTAAAGTATTTACATGTATCTTGAGCAGAATGCATCAAATCACAAAAGAATATCATATTTCAATCTTTTCTTTACATCACATTATTATAGGAGGCCGGCTTCATGACCTGATTATTATTATTTTAATTTCTTTTTCTGACAATTTCCTATTAATAGAAATACAATATTACACAATATTTTACAATTATAAATAGACCAACAACAACAAAAAAATACAGTGCTTGGAAAATAATAAAAACGAAACATAAATGTGAAAGAGAAACTATACTTTTTGATACTACTAATTTAAACACGCTTTCACAGCCATCCCGTTTGTCATAGTACAGTGCTAACAGTACTACAGTACTTTTATTTTTTTTTATTCTGCAACTATGTATGACTTGCTTTCGAATTATTAGTAAATGGTTAACCAAGTTAAAATGTTTGTGTTTTTAATACCCCTAGCATAATTTCAGACTCATTCCAGAAGTCTGTAATTATTTGAAATCCTTCATGACCTGATTATGACGAGGTTATTTATCGTTAAATTTAACGCAGAATACCAATGTCAATGAAAGCGTAATAAAATCAGCCAATTAAGGGTTGACGAAAACAATTTTTTTGCGCCGTAAGGTTGGAAGAAAACTGACATTTCGAGCGTGAGCCCTTTCTCGGAGAATCACATCATACACAATGTATGCCAGGTTTGAAGTTTCTAAATCGGAGCGTTTTCATGTTTAACGCGCGCTAGGAGTTATGGGTAAATGTACTAGTCGCCATCTTTTTTGTTACAGTCAATTCGAAAGGAAAATTCATTGCCCTGACGAGGGTATTCCACGTTAAATTTCACGAGAAAAATATTATGATTTTTTGCGTGAAAGTTAACAGGGAATACCCGAGTCAGGCAGTGAATTTTCCTTGAATCACATAGCATGTATGAATCTCGCAAGTTAAATTAATGAGTGTATATATAAACTTGGATCGACTTTTGCTACCTGAAAGGTTAAAGCGAGAGTGCGAAAGCCATTTCAGTGCTCTGTCAACTGACTGGTGAGCCACAACTTTTGGCGGGAAAGTTTGAGGGCGCGCGCGGCTCAAGTTGAGTGCAGTTCCATGCTGAATACGCACTAGTGCAATTCCACGTTGAATACTTCCTCCTCAATTAATCGATTAGCCAGTCAGCTTGCGTGATTTATCCCTGCTATGTGGTTCATTAAGATTCCTTCCTTTTGTAACTGTGTCGGGCTGTCATCTCCATAGAAACACTTGATTGTTGCGTGCGCGCGACTTGGTGTGGTTTATTACACTTTCACTGTGGTTTGTATGAATTTGTTTTGTGCGTACATGTGGAGTTTAAGGCTTTCAGCGCGGTATTAAGGGTCATTAAGGTTGAGGTTTGTCGAAAATATTCATTATCTTATAGATGCATTTTTGTCGCATTTTATTTAAAACAAGAGTAACATAACATGTTACAGTTGTAAACTCCCCTATCTATTGTTAGTAAACCAACAGCTGAATAGCATTTTCACACTTTCTGATTGGTTCCCAAATCAGTAAATATTCTGCATTATTCACCTTCGGCCACTCATCCGTGAAAGGAGGACGAATGGCGCAGTTGATCGTGTCAAGTTTCCAGCCTCTTCGCATCATCTGCATTAAAAACATGGTTGCTCAATATTTTAACGACATCGTTTTTATAATTATCGGAAACTTGCATGATAGACTTGCCACGAGTCGACCTTCCTGACAAGTCGACCGATTGGTTTTCATCTTCCTGATTTACTTGATATTTACAAGGAGGCGAGTGACTATAAGTGAGGATTGAGAAATCGAACCGTCGAACTAGGGTCTAGCGGCGCGGGTAAATAAAAGATCAAGAGACTGCATGAAAATTGTTGGAAGCACATGAAACGGAGTTCTGGTTCTTTTCAAAATGACTTAAGCGTTTTGGCAGAAATGTGTTGCACAATGAACGTCACTTACAATTATTATAATGGGGGACCTTAAGCAGCGACGACGGGAACAACACAAAACAAAATATATCGTGAAGTTCTCAAGTTTGGAGATTTGCAGATTACGCGAACGTCGGATTATATAAAACTAACATGATCTTTGTTCGTCTTCAAGAATTAAGACTTTGAGTAAGTTTTTCAGCAATAATTATTCTTACCCACTTCCAGTTCTAGTTTTTACCATTTACATGCCTTCATGAAAACACAAAAAAACCCCAAATGAATTAGATTAAAAAACAAAGAAACCAGGAAATTAAAAATCTAACGGACATTCACAATGACTTTCCCGTCGTCGTGTTAAGGTCCCTATAAAATGCCAAATGTTGGCATTATTCTAATGACTATTTCCTGGTGTTAGCATATAGTCGTAACGTGTTGCGCGCGGCAGACGCGTGCTAAAAAATGCTTCTTTCAGCATGCCCTAGCAACGATAGTTATGGAGCTTTGCATCTTGATTGCATGAAGGTTAATATAATCCGAAAACTGACTATGTGAGTCAAGGATCCGAACCAGACTGGATGTCATCGCATTTCACTATCTGTCTTTTCACCACTTCTCTCCAGTACAAGTAAGCTTTATTGGCATTTTACAAATTTTATTGATTTACTTGTTGTAAATTGACAGTGCATCTACAAATATCCCAGTTAATACCTAGAAAAGAAATGCTCCCTCACGGAGATCCTTTGAGTTCTGTTTATTGAAAGAATTCTTTGCCCAAATCCAATCGCCTAATACAGTAATGATGGCTATAAGAATCAGGAAAAAGCAGCTCTTATGTGCGGAACAAACCTAAAACGTCCCTTGACATGTTCATAAGCAATAAAAAGGGAAGCCCACGCTGTAACCAGGCCCCGCCCCGCCTATCCGGTAATATATATAATCGTATTAACCGCCTTCTCGTTTCACCGTATCATAGGTTAATCCTGTCGGGGCGCAGTTTAAACAAAGGTTCAAGAAAATTTCTTCCATTTTCTGGATTTGACGGCTAACAGTTGCAACAATAACCAACATACTCAGTTGCCGAGAGATCCAGTCCATTTTCCGTGTATTCATCCGTCTTTAGCTTGAGGATCAACAGATCAAGTGTCATTCTATAGGCAACTGGTAGGTAGTACTAGACAAATATTACTGAGCTATTTTCCCCACCGCTATGGAAATGATTATTAAAATTCCTTGTGTTTCATATTTCTCGGTGTTCCCGGCTTTAATATATATTTAGAGAGCGTTAGAGCCAGAAAGTGTCAATCTCCTAGGTATCCATTGACATCATTACATGTGGCTATCATTTTGATTTTCAATATTTTCAATTAGTGAAAATTGCTGAAACTAGCTTGAGTGGCTAATCTTTTTGCTCTCTCAGAAACTAACTGTATCGGTGTAAACAGAGAAGATTCTCTCTGATTATGAACAGTACAAATCAGGATAAAATGTTTTTTTGTACAATAAAACAAACAGAAATAGGTTATTTTCCTAGTTTTCTTATGCTCTTTACAATAGCTTGATGGTTTTTGATTCCTTGCTTCATAGAATTTATTTTATTTTTATTCTTAGAAAATGTGAATATTTTCTACAATGCATGTGGCGTGATGTGTCGTGAGGGAACACGTCACTTTGCATGACCTCGGATCCAGCCAATGAAAATGCGCGTTAATTGTGTGTGTGAAGAAACGCTTGTTGCACCTTTTGATCATGTGGCAGTGATTGACATGTGATCGATTTGACCTCTTGTCAGTACAACAAGATCAAACATTGTTTCGCATTGAGTGAGAATATTCAAACTAGTTCTTTTTAAAAGACAAAATTGAAAATGTGTTTTTGCATACATTAGCATTGTTTAATCACGAGGACCTGTAATTTAGATTTTTAAAATTTGTTCACGTGATGGCTGAACTGGCCCCAGACTAGCCACTTGTCGCGCACAGGCCGATGGTACGGGTGTGAAGGACCTTTCATGAGTTGGTCCAAAGGTCGATCTGACACGCGTTGCTCTGACACATAATAACAATATGTGATTGTTTATATCAGTGCAAATTGTGATTTATTAGATGGAAAAGATATTACGAGAGTTCTGTTGGTTCTGAGCAGTCTGTATGCCCATAATGTTCACGTTCATTACGGATTTATTGAGTTTTTGCATAACAAGAAGTACGGCGAAAGTACTTCCCGCTTGCACTGTGTTGTTACAAGTCGTTTTCAGAAAAAGGCCATATAATGTAATACTTATTAACCTCCAACGCGTTAGACGTCACTCTCGTTTAATATTAAATTAGTTTATAATATGCCGCACGTGTAGCAAAGTCCCAATTGCAGTGTTTTGATACGTTAATAAAACTTCATCGCGCACTTTTCTAGACAATAATAAAACACCCTATGACGTAAGAGGGCACGAGAAATGTGTTGAGAGAAAACAAGGCGAAACAAAGTTTTCTCTCTGCTTTTTGAGTGACCTCAGCTCGTACGTCGTAGCGTTTTATACTATTGTCTAGATACACCAGCGATGCTGTTTTATTCCTTTTAGAAAATAATCATAAAGAAAAAAGTGGATTTACCCGTTTTCGGGTTTTCGATTTACGTCGTTCTATCATTTTTGTTCAGTTATATAAAATAGATTGGTAGCCAATCAGAACGCGCGGTATTTCTAGATTATTTTCTAACTATGCTTTTATTCCATTTCAATCTCGTTGTTGTTTTTGCCTTCTCACTCAAATTTTTCCGATCCTTCAGGTTGCTTCTCGTTAGTCGCCTTCCAACAACAGCAAACTGCTAAACATGGGGGAAACAGATCCTGACCGCAACGAACGAGAGGCGACTGACGTTGAAACCAGCAATGGTGGGAGTAGTGCTCTACAAAATGACGTCATCACTAGCAAAGAGCCATTCGTGTGTATGAACGGTGTCCATAGCAACGGAGTGGCAACAAAAGATACAATCACCCATCGAACGTTCAACGGGAATCTGAGCGGAAAATCAAATGAAAAGATCTCCGACCGCCCATTCGCACCACTGGACAGGAACGAGAATGTCAACCTTTCTGGGTTACCGGGCATAGGGGTCCAAGTCATGGGCTTATTTATGCTGTCATGGCCTCCGCTTTTCGTGTGGGGATTCTGGCTCGCGTGCAACTTCTACCAGTGCTCGCTTGGAACTGTGGGTAAAACGCTGCTCAGCCACATGTGCGACTTCACGATATTGCGTTACATCCGGGAATACTCCCCCACCGTGACCAGCGAGTCACTCACGATCTACTTCTCCTGGATGGCCTTCCAAGTGGCTTTAAGCCTCGGTCTTCCCGGTAAGGAGGCAAAAGGCCAGGTTACCCCTGCAGGACACCAGCTGACCTACAAGTGTAACGGGCTCAACGCCTGGATAGTGTCTCATCTGATGTTCTTGGCTCTGGTATTTAGCGGCTTCATCAAGATGACAGTGATTGCAGATCACTGGGGATCACTGATGGTTCTTGCGAACTGTTTTGGACTTTGCCTTAGTGGTTTTGCTTTCCTGAAAGCTCACTATTTTCCCACTCACCCCAGCGATCGTTGCTTCAGTGGATCGGTGTTCTACGATTTCTTTATGGGGATCGAGCTAAACCCGCGGGTTGGCAGCTTCGACTTCAAGCTGTTCTTCAATGGCCGTCCAGGTATTGTGGCGTGGACACTTATCAACCTGTCCTTCGCCGCTAAGCAATACGCAATCTATGGCTACGTATCCAATTCCATGATTCTTGTTAACGTTCTACACGCAATGTACGTAGTTGATTTTTTTGTGAACGAAGATTGGTACCTGAGAACAATCGACATTGCGCATGATCACTTCGGATTCTACCTGGCCTGGGGGGACAGCGTGTGGCTACCATTTATGTACACATTGCAAAGCTGTTACCTGCTGTACAATCCCATAATCCTCTCTTGGTGGGCAGTGGCCCTAATTTCCGCCTTAGGCCTCTCCGGGTACGTGATTTTCCGCTCGGTCAACTCACAGAAAGACCGATTCCGCCAAGAGATGATTGCAACAGGTCGTTGCATTATCTGGGGCAAGCCTGCGGTATATGTGCCAGCGGAGTACACCACTTCCCTGGGCGAAAAGAAGCAAACGTACCTGCTGGCCGCGGGTTGGTGGGGCCTGGCACGACATTTCAACTACCTCGGAGACCTTATGAATGCGCTGTCCTACTGCCTCGCATGTGGGATGATACATGTGCTACCCTATTTTTACTTCGTCTACATGTTCGTTCTTCTGGTCCACCGCACTTACCGTGATGACGTAAAATGCCGTCAAAAGTACGGCGACGCATGGCAGAAGTACTGCAGGCTCGTCCCGTACAAAATAGTCCCGTATGTGTACTGAGAATTCGATTGGATTTGGACAGAAAATGAACTGTAAAGGATTTTTTTTCTTATATGACTTTATAGAAACAACATTTTATGTTGATATTGTCGGTGTGTTGGCCGTACTAAAACTGTTTGCAAATTGTAACAAACGGTTTGGCAGAATTTACCATTTTAAACTGAAAGCTAACGCTCTGTCAAGACTACTCGTATCTTTTTAAGATCTAGAACTTGAATTTTGCCGAATTACTTTAGCGATTGGGAATATTTTGTATCTAGCAGGGAACCAATTTTTTGGGATGACCTAAATTTTCCAAACGAAACGTTTGTGCAATTTGATGAATAATTATGCCAAATTCTCATGGATTTGTCTATCTATTAAAGACCGAGTTTTGCTCAGAGTGCAGGACAGTTATGTAGGGTCGGTGTTTTCTTCGAGCTCTGGTGTGATACTACAGCGTTTATTTTGCGAAGCTACCGAATTTATTTTGCAGTGCCTTTTTCTGCTGAACCTTTCTTTTCCGAAAT
>JANSTR010051338.1:0-13096 GCA_025434805.1 Antipathozoanthus remengesaui | reverse complement strand
TTCCAATCCTCCATCAAAATCAACACCCACCCACTCCCCTTTTTGGGTACTATCTAAGTTCAAGTGGGTCATATTTTGCCAATGACTCAACTTACAGCCTATAATTATTTACTACTTCTGTTTGTTTGCATTTGATGTTATTAATTGTAAGAAACAATTTGAATGTTAGCACAGTGTTTTCTTTATTAGCATCTTTATTCCAGTTAATGGGTACATGACTGTCAATAGCTTTTTGGCCAAAATTTCTCTCTCTTGGGTATTTTATGGTATTAGCATATGGCATGACTTGGATTTAACATCTGGTCAAGAGCTTGATGATCTGAAGGAAGCCTTGGAAAAAGCCAACAACCAAATACAGATGTTGCAAAGCAGCCTGCGCTCTAAAGAGAATGAGGCTTCATCATCCAGTCAAGAGATTGGCGATCTGAAAGAAGCTTTGAAAGAAGCCAATAATCAAATACAGACATTGCAAGGCAGCCTGCGCTCTAAAGAGAAGGAATTGGCTTTATCATCCAGTCGAGAGGTCGTTGATCTCAGGAAAGCTTTGAAAGAAGCCAATAGTCAAATACAGACATTGCAAGGCAGCCTGCGCTCTAAAGAGGACGAGGCTTCATCTTTCAGTCAAGAGGTTGGTGATCTGAAGGAAGCCATGGAAAAAGCCAATAGTCAAATAGAGACATTACAAGGCAGCCTGCGCTCTAAAGAAGATGATTTAGCTTCATCATCAAATCAAGAGGTTGATGCTCTGAGGGAAGCCTTGGAAGAAGCCAACAGTCAATCAAAGATGTTGCGAAGCAGCCTTCGTGATAAAGAGGAGAAGATAGCCGAGTTAATGGAAGAGGTGTGTGATGTTACAACGCTCAAAGAGGAGCTTCATAAGCTGAGAGATGAATCCCAGCAGGTATGGGAAGAATGTGTGAGCCCTTTGCAAACTAAATTTTTGTAACACCCGATTTTACAGTAAGTGAAAGAATGTGTAGTGGCACAACAAAATACAATGCGAAATTTAACAGTGATGTTTATTTCCACTGTAATTACAAGTGTTACAAGATTACACAATCTGATGCACTGTATTAACCTGTACTGGAACATAATGTAGCTAAATGATACTGTCTTTCTATATCAGCTAAAGCATAAATTTTCCCAGTTATTGAGTCATGGTTCTCAGACCTTAATTGGTGCCCAGATGAGAACACTGTTGTGCAGTATTACTGTGAATGTAACTGGTATGATATTGAAGTCTGTAGTTGTGAAAGTATTGTTTTGTCCACATCAGAATTATGCCTTTTTACCTTTTGAATTTTCACATAGGAAGCAAAGTGTCCTCAGTCTCATATTTAACATTGTGGTGGTAGTATCTCACTATACAGGGCTTTTCAGTCTGTGCAATAAGTGTTTGTTTCTGTCCAAAGGTGAGGGTCTTAGACAGACGGCTTTCAGAATAGTTCTTGTTTTAGCGCAGATTTAATTGAATGCAAGTTTGCTATTATGTAGAACGCACAAGAATCTCCCCAATGTCAAGGATTTGTAGAAGGACTTTTGTCATAACTAAGAGGAACTTCTCCAGTTTGCTTTCTGATTGTTACTTGTTTAACACAGAATGAGGCAGAACTTCTCAACTGGAAGGCCAGTGTGGGGAAACTTGAAGATGAAGTTGGTACTATCAAGCGACAGAACAAGGACCTAGAGGCTCAACTAGAAAGATGTTGTTTTAGCGAACAACAGAAATGTAGCTCTTTGGAGAAGGTGAAAGAAGAGATTGGACTCTTGAGCTCAGCAACAGAAGAGCTGATGGAAGAACTTGAGGTGTCAAACGCATTTCAAAAAGAACAAAAAGTAGAGATTGAGAGTTTGAAGAAGATATGTACAATCAAAGGCGATGTCACTGAAGAGGTGTTGCGACTGAAAGACGCTTTGACTGGTGGGTTTGATATAACTGTTATTTAACGACGAGATGTTCAAACTCTTGCTCTCTTGACATATCAGTTTCATTGGTTGTAAACCAGTTGTTGACGTTATAAGACAGTAAAACATAAATATATACAAATTCTTCTTACATATGCGTCTTGTATAGGGCGTAGCCATGATTGGTAATTTCCTCTATTATAAATGTCGTGGAACGCCAATTAATAGCATAAGAAGAAACCAGGTGTCCAAGTGAAGGTGAAGAGCATTCTACAGTATCTGCTGTTTTTGGTGAACAAGATTAGTCTCAATTACGATACTGTATCTTTCTTCTACAACATTTTAGGGGCAGTAATAAAATGACTGGATCGACAGTTCATATCAGGTTTTCCATTCTAATAGTTTGGACTGACTACTTGTTCTGCATGAATTATCCGTGGTTGTCAAACTGCTGAAGGTACTAGCTATTGTTAACTAACACAGTTATTTTGCGTTCTTTTTTGACATGTTGCCTTCCGCCCATCCGCCTTGAACAGCCTTATGGGAGCGCCATGTGAGCGTAATGGGTCAATATCAGAAGGTGCGGCTTGAGTTGCACGACAGTAATCACAAGCTACTGGCGCAGTTACAGGCCAGTCATGTAATGCTCCCTTTCCTTGCTTAATCATCCATCACTTGCTAAAAGAACTTACGAAAGATCGCCTCATTTCCATTGCTAATCTATGCAAGCTATACTGCATGTGAAGCTAGTTCTCGTAAGTTGTATCCAGAACATTGGAGAGGCATAAGAAAATGCTCTCCTACTTTGCAACTTTCGAAGTGGTAATATTCCAGATTTTTGACGTGTAATAAGCCTTAGCTCTATTAAGTGCTCTGTCAAGTCGTGCAAAGGGGATTAAATCCAAGAATTAAAACCGTCAAGTCAAGGCTAAAGTTTTCTAAACTAGAACGGGCAAGCTTGAGCTGTGGTACAATGGAAAGATTCTTCCATATTTCGATGTCTGAAAATTCTTCAAGCGATAGCATTTAGTGTAATTCACACATTTGCAGTGTGGGTTAGGCGATCTTTTGTTACTTCTGGTTAGCCTATTCACTGCACTGTGACTTTTTGTGATATCAAACACGTGCTTGCTTAACAGTTGTGCTAATGTTAAATAATTGCATTTCTATTAACTCTTAACTCTATTAACTCTTAATCTTGTGTGTGTATGTGCTACATGAATACTACTCACATTGTTCATTTGTTTGCTAGTCTCACGTGCGAGAACTGCGTCAAGATTTCGGAGTTACTCAGAACAAATTTCTGGATTCCAACATGGATAAATTGGATCAGATTCATCAGGAGAAACAGGAGTTAATGCTGAGGTCATCTGAAGTACGCATGCGTGTTGAGGAACAGGAAAGCGCTGTGATGGATCTGCAATACGACAATGAACAGGTATTACAGGAAGCAAAACTATGTGTGGCAGAGATTGGCTGTCAAGCTGTGTCGGAGGATGAATCCACGGATCTTGTCTCTGCTTTGCAGGCTGAGAAAGCTCTTTTGGAAACCACTATTGTTGGCCTTGAGCACAAGGTTCAGGATTTGAAGGAAGAATTAGAGGCTCTTCGGGATATGGGACCAGGTGATCAAGAAACAGAGACCGATGACGAGTCCCGTGATAGTATGTCTCACGCAAAGTTGCTTGGAAAGAATAACGACCATCATATTCAAAGTAGTGACACTGACGAAGCTGCACTGGAGGACAATGATATGGAGGGATTATTGAGAAGGCAGACTTTAATGGTTTCAAGTCTTCAGCAGGAACTTGAAGAATATAGAAGGTTTACGGAGGTTTACGAAGAAGACAAAGACGCTCTGGAGGAAGCTATTGTTGATTGTAGGAAGCTTCTGAAACAATCCGAAAAACAAAACAAAGTAGTCACAGCAGAACGAGAACGATTACTTCAGAGCTTCAGGAACCTGCATAGAGATCTCAGTAAGAAGCTAAATGTAACCACTGAAAACGTTGAAAACGAGATAGAGAGGTGTGAATTGTTTAGTGCTCAGCTGAAGGAGTGGATCGCACGGAATGAAATGGCTGCTGATACAGTTAACAATTCCTCTGAATGGAGCAATGTGTCTTTGGATGAAAGTGAAGTTACCGAGAGAAGTGTTGATAAAGAAAGTAATTCTTTTTGTCAAACCATTGCAGAACTTGAACTTGATAATTCAGTGTTACGAGAGCAGACAGAGAAACTAATTAGTGAGTTGGATTCCAAGGTAGTTTGCGTCACAACTCTGAAGGAGGAACTGGATCAGAAATGTCACGAGCTGGAAGGTCTCCAGAATGAAAGAATTGGCTTTGTGGCTCAGCTGAATGAGAAGGAGCATCAACTCTCTAAACTTCAAGAATCGTTTGAATCCGAAAGGTTAGAACTCACAACAAACAGGGACGAGTCAATCAACGCGTTGCAAGGAGAACAGCAAGACATGCTGAATGTGCTTCAGGAAAAACAGAAAGAAGCTGTCAGCTTGAAGAATGATAATCACCGACTTATGAGTTTGCTACAGGACAAACAACAAGCAAATGATGATTTGACTGACAAGAACGAAAGTCTCAGCTCTCTTGTTAGTGAGTCCGAGAAAATGTTGGAGAACCTTAAAAGCGAAAAAGAGCTAATTCTGTCCCAGCTGTACGAGCATCGTGAAATGGGAAATATTGCTAACAAAGACAATACAACCCTTACTGATGAAAACTGCCAGCTGAAAGAAGATTTGGAGAAACTGCAACAGAAACTTCACTTAAGTGAAATGGAAATTGCCAAGCAATTGGCGTTAAACCTTGAAGTTGAAAATCTTAAAGCAAAGCTAAAGGACTCGACTAAAGACAAAAGGTCTTTAGAAGAAAATGTAAATATCTTAAATTTAGCAAAGGCAAGCATCCAGGGTTCATTGGAATCACGTAACAAAGAACTCGATGAACTTAAGACTACGTGTAGTGAAAAGACATCTGAAGTCAAATTACTGAAATCTGAGCAAGACAGACTTAATGAAATAATTTCAGCAGCAAACAGTAGAGTAAAAGAACTTGAACAAAGTTTGAACTTGTCTGTTTCTGAAAAGGAAGAACTATCGCAAAGTCTTCATTGCAAAGACGTCGAAATTGGTCAGCTTCAGCTGGATGTTCGTGAGAAAGGAGCTCAGAATGACTTATTGAGGCTGGATTTAGCCAAGGTTACCAAAGCACTGAAGGAGAAACAACATGTTCTTCATTTGTCTAGCAGTGCAGAAATGGGTGCTCCTGAAAATATGGAGCAGAAGCTGAAAGCAATGTTAAAACTAATTGAGGAAAAGGATTACGAAATGGATGCTTTGAAGCAAAAAGATGCTTCGCTGATGGAGCTTGTATCTGAAAGTGATAAGAACAGCCTTGAGATTCGTGAACATTATGAAGAACAAATGCAGCAGCTTCGATCCGAGAGAGAGAAAATGCTCTCAGAACTTGCTCACAAGGATGAAGAATTACTCACCATCAACGATAGGTTGGAAGCCATGAAAGAAAAAATGAGCGCCAAAGATCAGGCTTCGGCGATGTTGCACTCAGAGCACATGAAACTAGTTTCGCTAAACCAGTCCCAAGGAAATGACATTGCTAAACTCAGAGAAAAGAATAACTCCTTGTTAAAACTTCTTGAGGAAAGAGATAAGCTGAAACGACATGAAGATGTTAACAGAATTCAAGACGAGAATAACCGCTTGAATCATCAAATTGGGGCTCTACATGCCGAGCAGGAGCGATTACTCGTTTTAATTCACGAGAAAGACAATCAGTTGAAGAAGTTCGTTCAAACAGCTGAACCGCAAATTAAGATATCAAACCCACTACAAGAACTGCTTGCAGAAAGAAAATCTGAACTCCACAATGGACACGGTATGCTGAAGGCCGACAACGAGAGAGAGTCTGAAATTAATAGCCTACGAACTGAACTCTCTCGACTTAGAGGATTCTTGAATGAAAAACAGAAGGTAGTATTGACATTGACTGAACGGAATGATAACCTCGAGGAGCGGGCCGATCAACTTGCACAAGAGCTCAGTGTTGTCAAGAATAAGTCTTTACTCATGGATGAAGGCAAAATAGCTTCTTTACAAAAAAAACTTGATGTTTTTAGTAGTACTCTAGGTGAAAAAGAAAAGGAAATATCGGATGCAAGAAAACAATTCAATGAGCAAAGGAATGTTTTATTACAACAATTGGAGACTGCTCGCACCGAAGTGAGAGACAGTGAACATCAAAGAGAGAAAGAAATGACTGAGCTAAAGACTAAAATTACGCACTTGTTTTCTTCCATGAAAGGTGTGGATTCAGGGCTTCAGGGAGTCACTTGTGATCTGTGCACTAGTGCTAGTATCGAACAAAGTTTTCAAGCTCTTATTCAAGCATTCAGAACTCTGTGGAGCTCCACCATCCGAGAAAAAGAGTATGAAATTAATTGCTGGAAAGAAAAAGTAGAAAATCTGTCTGTTTTGTCTAGCTCTCGCGAAACTCCAAGTAACCTGCATTTGGAAAATGCTTTGAAAGAAAAAGAAGAGCTTTCTCAACAACTCCTCAAGATGCAGAAGGAGTATGAAGACGTTTTGGATGATAAAGAACAAGTAGAGTCAAATTTTCAAGAACAATTGCTTGCACTGTCAAAAGGAGTTTGTGAGAAAGAAAGTGAACTGCTAGCTTTGTGTGAGAGTTCAAAGGTCGACAGAATTGATTTGAGAAGACTAAAACTGGAGAAGGAAGCTCTGGATGCCGTCAACGCTGAAAGACAGGGTGAAATAGAACGTCTGCAAGCAAAGATCCAGCAATCATCAAGCGATGGAGCTGAGCAACGGGACAACTTGGCGAAACTAAATAAAGCCGTTGAGGAATATAAATTGGTATTGGACGATAAGAAGAGAAAGATAGATCAGTTGCAGGGAGAGAAGAGTCGACAAGATCATAATGCACAGGTTCTCACACAGAGAGTGGCATCTCTTGAGCAAGAGCTTTCTGTTGCTCTTAACGACAAGAAGGGTGCAGATGACAAATTGAACAAGGAGTTGGAACGGCTCAGGGGTCACCTGATTATGGTAAGTTAAGTGTTGCTCGAATCCATAAAACGATTTTTGATTATGAACTATTTTGTTTGAGAATGTTTTAGGTTACCTTTATTTAGTGTCTACGGTCACTACACATCCATAGAAGGACGTAAGCATCTCCAGTTGTTGACATCGGAGCATGTTCTTTAGACAAGACGAGACAAGAACTTTAATAGCTTTGAGTACCACAATTCAAGAAATTATATATCAGTAACTGTGCTTACATGGTGGGTGGCTCCTCCTAAAGTCTTCTACAGTTAAGTATTGGGTTTAATGGAACCGAAGCCAACTGTAGAATTCCACTCATTATACTGATGAGCAGCTTCTGATTTTTGTTTTATTTCAGGAACATATAGTTTTCTGTTCAAATATAATTTACAGTAAATGATTCCAGACTTATTTTGGCAATCTACAGTTTTTTACTATCAAGTGTTTCATACACTGTATCTTTTGGTGTTGAGTGCACATCTTCTCTTGTATGTGGTATTCATTATCCTTTAGAATTATACCTTTATGACTTTGAATGAAAGAAATGCCAAGCCTAGTAAGGAAGTGATGGTCACTATTTTTGCCTAGCAGATTTTGTGTTTCGGTTTTGGTATAGTCTATGTTACCTTCCCTTCTCAACTCTAAACTATGATTAATTAAATTACTAAATCTTGTGAAATTTATCCTGTGTTGATGTTTGAAACACTATTAAGGTAATTCCAGTGTTCCTCTTAACTAACTTTCTTGGTTTTTAGTTTTCTGGTCTCAGTTAATTGTAAGAGTTAATTCCCTCGCCTCCTCTTTACAAGCTCTTGTTATGTGATATTTCCTTTGACATTGTGACATTCTCCCATTCACTACGCACAGGTTGAAGAAAGCTATACTCGCGAAGCACTTCTCGCTGAAGAAAGAGAACGTAACTTGGGCGAGAGGCTGGAACGAGCTGAAGAACAGCTTGTGTCCAGTTCCAGTTCACTTAAAGACACCAAGTAAGAATTCATTGAGTGCGGACATGTTGTCTTTACCGTCAGCGTTTGCTTTTTCTCCATGTCAAAATGTCTGCACCTTTACCTTACGTCTATAAGTATATAAGTTAGAATGTACAAATGGTAAATTTTGAAATGCACAAACCTTTTCGATTAACGGTTATCTATAGCTGTGTGAAGATGACCTTTAGTCGAAAACGTTTGTGTGCTTTAAACATTTTACCTTTTGTACATTTAAGAAAAACTGTATTTATTTCACTTTCTACTGTTGTGAAGATTCCAGATGTCAAATTCCTAAAATCCGTAATCCTATTGATCAGTATTTAAAGCCAGTCACGGCTTGCTCCCAGTCCCTATTTATAGACCTGTCAGGCGGCGCTGTATCTAGCAGTTAGCATATGTGACTAATTCGTCCCTAGAGATAAATAGAAGATCATTTCACTACACATAGCTGTAATTCTTTCAAATAATACCCGGCAATTGTTCTCCAAATTTATCCATGCGTACTCTACTTTCAGCATTTACAATGTTTGCCTGCATATTTTATAGATCGTGAGTCCGACGGCATCACTTGTGCGCGTCATTAGAGTTAGACATTTTGATGGTAGGCAAAGGTCCGAGTCCATCTCAAGCTAGTGAGAGGAATGATGTCAAAGTTCAACGTTCAACTTCATTTTAGCCAAAACACAAGTACAAGGGATGCCGGACATTAACCCATGCAGGCAAATCATAGTTACCCCTTCAAATCAGACGTTACCCCACCCTGCGTGTTAGCTCTCATCATCTGTCATTGTAGCTCAGATAGCATCGGTGATCTGTTCCGCATGCCATAGTTTCAAGTACTTCCTGGGTCGACGGCGCATTTCCTTTCTAGGGCTACTGCTCAGAATGAATTAATTAATAAATTTGTAGAATACTTTCAGTTGTAAACTGAAAGTACTCTAAAAATTTATTAATTAAATTCATACCATATCGTACCATACCATACCATACCGTGTCATACCATACCATACCATATCGTACCATGCCATACCATACCATATCGTACCATTCCATACCATATCGTACCATGCCATACTATACCATATCGTACCATACCATACCATATCGTACCATACCATACCATACCATATCGTACCATACCATACCATACCATTCCATTCCATATCATACCATGCCATACCATATCGTACCATACTAAACCATATCGTACCATACCATACCATTCCATACCAACCATTCCATACCATACCATATCGTACCATACCATTCCATTCCATACCATACATATCGTACCATACCATTCCATATCATACCGTACCATACCATATGGTACCATACCATTCCATACCATATCCATACCATACTATTCCATACCATACCATATCGTACCACACCATACCATACTATTCTAGATCTGCTTACAGAGTTTACAGAGTTGCTTTTTAATGAATAGTCCAGTGCAAACATCAAAATTTCCAAGTCTATTTGGCTATTTCCTTTGAAACACTGTCATGTTTTTTGTAGGGAAAGATCCTTTCAAGCCACTTTTTGCTTACCCATTTTTTTGCAGTTCATTTTTACAGCAAAGTTCGGAAGCTCCTCTTTTCATTTCTTTTCTTCATCTTCTTTTACTTCGTTTTCCATTTCTCCACCACTTCAACAGAACCTTCTAATTTCGCTTTGTTGGTACTGGATAGATTCCCACTTGTGCAAACTTGTATGATATTGCGTCTGTTGAGATTTTAAATGCAGCTGTACGCCATTCAAAGAGCTTGTGAAAATCAGTGTTAGCTTTGTTCTAACACTGAATTGAGCTTTAAATATTTCTCATATTTGACGTTTGTTGCCAAGTAATGGAAAGGCTGTGTAATCATAGCCGCAAAACAGTTCGCTGAATGTTTGCTCATTGCCAGTCGGCAGGCTACACAGCAGCGGGAAAGCCTTCAAGAGCAGCTGCACGTGATTGCGAGTCAGAGAGATGAGTCCATCATGCAGCTGGCAACAGCCCAAGAGCAGACACAACAGTACGCCATGGCGCTGCAGAACCTTCAGATGGTTCTGGAACAGTTTCAACGAGGTACAGTTTGTTTAGAAAAGCCTGGTTTCCATATGGTTATATCTGCCATGTCTGTCGTATGAAACTAGCTACTCGCAGTGCGAACACAGCTTGTGTGTGTTGAGTTTCGATATGGTTGTATCTGCTGTGCCTGTTGTATGAAACTAGCCCCCGCAGCGCAAACACAATTTGTATGTGTTGGGTTTCCATATGGTTGTATCTGTCGCTTCTGCTGCAATCAGCCGAGGATAACCATTGATTACAAGTATAAACGTTAATGACATACTAATAAATTTAATTCTTGGGGAAAGTTACCAGCAAAGTAATGTTGTATTAATACTAGAGTATTGCACGATTTATCTGTTTTAATCGTTTTAGCTGGAGTCCAAATATCACTTAGGTCGTATTGTCAAATTTTCCTAGCTTGTAAACAGGTTGTAAGAATGTTTCATTTCGTCTTAGATGTTTGATGCAGTTGATTAATTACATTGTTCTCATAACCAAACACCATATTCTGTCTGTGTAATGTAAGGAGAAGATACGTGCTGATAATTGGCTGTAGCTTAAAGTGCGCATACATGGCTAGGTAGCAAGAAACAACTCCTTTCTAGATTTCCGCCTCAAAACCCAATTCTTGTCAGCAAAAATGAATAGGGTGTACCTTTTTTATCCAAAACGTTACGCGAATAACCTTTCAGAGTGAACGTAGAGAAGTAAAACAAGCCAACTTGGTGTCAAATCCCTTGACTTTTGTGTATTTGTCTTGGGTTTGAATGTTCGCGTTTCCGGTCATGTTAGTCGATAGTTTTTATGCATATTTGTTTAATTACTATAGAAAAGGACGACCAGCTCGCCTTGGCTAAAGAACAAGCACAGAAGGAGATCGACAAAGCCAAAGGTGAAACCGTTCAGATGCAGCACCGAGAAGCTGATCTACGGGTACGTGGCTTACGTAAGACATTGATAAATATCTTGGACCAAAAAATGTAATGATCAACGAGAACTATGCAGTGTCAAAAGGAATATGTGTAAAAACACCCATAATTATCTGAGGAATATCCTAATAGCAGCAGAGTCCTAAACTAAGAGAGCAAAGTCAGCAGATGTGGACTTTGTGTTGAATCGTATCGATTTGCTTTAGGAACCTTTAACTTAAAGTTAATTCTCAAAGCTTTTTAATATTGTCTTAAATCAGACTACATATTCCGGTTGTTATTTATACAAACTGAAACATTTATTGTCCTTTACAGAAGCAGCTTGAAAGTGCTGCACGGGTATTACAGGATGTCGGTATTCTCAAACAACAGCTGGTAAATAAAGATGAAGAAATTGCCAAATGGAAAGGGGAAGGTTTGTGTGTTGTATTGATACTCATCTATGTTTCGTTGTTCGATTCGATCCTTATTCGTATAATAGATTGATTGCAATAGCTTTTAGTGTAGTGTTTCCAGATCTGTGGTTGCCTGTCTTTCAACCTGTATATTTCAGTATCTGTCAGATTTCCCACTGGTTCTATTTTCAACTAAGTTTGACCTCTTCATATATATTCATGTAGGCTTTTTGGATTGTCACTTCTCTGTTTTCCACGATAATTGTTTGTGGTAAGAACAAAAGAACCAACTCAGTTTGTATATACAACCAAATGTATTTCGTGACATTGATAGGATATCTATTCATGTTTATATTTTTGTGATTCAGTTGACAAATTGGGAGAAGAAGCGAAAGCGAGCCAACAGAAGATTAAAGCCCTACACACTAACAGTGACGCTAAAGTAGACAAGTAAGTACAAGTTAGACCAAAGCAATAATAAAGCGCTATACGTGTTTCTAGACAATATAATATATTGGAGGATTTTGGGAAGTATGTGGGTTCATGTAAGTCCCCCGATAGAATGTCGAGAGACTAGACCAACGATTTAACGTCCCTGTCTGCGGACGGTGTGGCAAAAGAAGGTCCTAAAATAATGGCCGGGACCCGGGACCTTCATTGGCAGTCAGATCTAATCGACGTCTTCGTCACATATTTTTTCTAATTGTTGATTGTTCCTCTCAGTCATTCCGTGTTACATTACGATCTGGAGGCACGAGCAGCACTGTTTTATTGCTTTAGAAATTAGTTTTTGCATGGCATCTACTTTTTAACTCTTAACAAGCTCTGGCAAGATAAGCGAAATATTCCTTTGCATCAGTCATGAAAAAGGCAGCCTAGTGTTTAAGTGTTCAGTCTTTTACATTTTGATACAAGTTTATTCTTTATTTTAAATGTGTAAGACGTTCCTGAAAGAAATTTCAATGAAGAAAATATTTTGCTGCTAAAAGTTTGCCTGCTCTGACTTGATTCTGATGCCGCCGGCCCGCCGCTCACGTCTGTCATTCTAGCAGCAAAAGCGCGGGAATTTGATGCGTTGTGGCGGGAAGAATACACGTGCACCCCTCAACAGAACCAGTTCCCGCGGAACCGGGCAACCCCTATAACTTGAAAGATAACTTGTTTGTGTCGGTTTGTAGTTACTGTCTTTAATTATATATACCATGTATAAATAAATCAGGATCAGGGCTAGGATTTGGTTTAGGAATTGGTTATGGGTTTAAGGTCATTAGTCCCTAGATGTGTTTTGTAGCACTTGTCGTTGTCCAGAATAAAGATTGAGAATTTGACTTACGACTCGTGAAAACAAGGGCTTTTTAAAGTATCATTCTCAAACTCATTAATTATTCTGGATAAATGAGTCTTTCAGCTGGATGAGTCTTAATCCCTACCAGACACTCGTTCGAGTGTTTGATCCAATTTCAAACTCTGGGGATAAAGTTGTTCTTAATCAGCATATTCATAAGGACATACAATGTACAATCCAAATTTTGTTATTTCCACTCATACATCATCTGAATCTGTTCTGTTGTGTGATGAAACATTTTCTTTGATGCATTGGACTGCGTATTTAACAATGCAATCAACATGTCTTTTGATCAGGGGCGTAGCCAGGGGAGGGTTCCAGGGGTTCCGGGGGGGGGGGGGGGGGGGGGGGGGGGGGGGGGGGGGGGGGG
>JANSTR010051227.1:0-13100 GCA_025434805.1 Antipathozoanthus remengesaui | reverse complement strand
ACTCTAAGGTGGTCGGAGAACTTACTGATCCCCGAGGGCCTACGGTTTAACGTCCTTATCCGAGAAGACGCGAAGGTACCATTTGCAGTTGTTAGAGCAAAGGCAGCACCTTCTCCTCAGTTATTTTAAGACCCTGAGTGTTGGTCGGGAACATCTGTTCAGTTTGACGCTTGCTTTTTAGAGACGATTTTTTATCTTTGACAATTTCTGCTTTTACTGTTCTTAAGAAATGGTGGGTTGTCAGTTTAGAAATTCATTAACTGAAATATTTTTTTAAATATAATATGGTGTCAAAAATTCAGCGCATGTGGCAGTTGTACGTTACGCAACGAGTGAAAATCAGATTCCAGATTTCATTAATGGATAAAAAAAACATGTCATTAAACAATTGACTTAATGACGCGGCTTTCTATTATTGTGCCCAGAGATATTCGAAAATTCTTTACTTTAATGACTCATTCTCATCGATTCAAGTATGAAGTATGTTCTTAATTTTACCGGTGCAGTTTTCAGCTTCAACGTTCGTTTACAGGTTTAGTTATAGGGTTCTTGTAAAAGATATGCCTTACATGTAGATCCAGAGTCTTCTTTTCATCTTGCAATTGCTTTGATTCAGTTTATTTCGATTAATGTGGAAACGTTAGGTATATAATTATGGTAAATCCTAGTTCTCTTGATCTGCTAATATTCCGGTCAGCTAATTAGATGAGTGCCGACCTACCTTGTCAATTTCTAGTGCTCTTAAATTCAGTTTTTGTTTTCTTAAGTGGATGATCGCATGAATATGATTTAACGCCAAAACTGAAAACCCTCAAACCATAGTTTAATTCACTATTGGTATTTCAAAGACGAAGCACATATTTCAAATATTTTTAAGATGTGATAAAAATGAATATTTTTTTCTGTGTACTTCCATTATCTTAATCTGCGGTGATCTGCTACTAACAAGCCAATATAACTAACTTGTTGGAACTGACACGTATGCAGTCACACTCGAGTACGTTTAACTATACTTATAAAATAATTGTGTTTTGGAAACAGCATTGACTGATATAAAATACTTTTTTATTTGGCATAATTATGCGTACAAAATAATTAAAATGGCAGTTATAAGATGTTTTTTGTGCTGGACCCGACCTACATTGGCACCGACCTACATTTTTCAGAAATGAAGGCGGAAACAATTGTTGTTTTCTCTCATTTATAAATGAGTCATCATCAAATCTTGCCGGATACGAATATTAAATCTAAAATTGAAGTGACACTGCATTTCTCTGTAGTAGGGCTAATATAAAGTGGCGCCATTGAACATTTTTGGAGTTTTTCTTTCATAATTATCACATTTCAAGAAGTCCTAGATTATAACCAAGAACTTAAGTCTCGATGACCTTTACCACTAAGATATACTCCATTGATTTGTCTGTCCTGCTTGACTTCACCGTTCACGTGCGAGCGGTCATCTTTAACCAAACCTGTTCAACTGTGTAAGCCGAATTTAAATTATATATGTTAACAGTGAAGAGGTCGTCAAAAAATCTGCTCTTTTGGCCTTCGGGGCACAACACAACTCTCTCCATGACCAAACCAACATCAAAGATATCCTTGAATAATTAAAATTACCTAAACCTAATGTCAATGATGCAGTGAAATTATACGATGAAGTGAGAGCAAGAGAAATGCACTGCATTGTTGAGAAGAACTGTTGACGGCGCTTTCACTTTTGAGCTATAGTGCAGTTCCATTTGTTGTTCGGAAAACTATTCCAATTGCCTGGTTTGATGTGTTCGCGCTTTGTTTCGATACACTTAGCTTGATAACTCTTATACACTAGATATCAATTTGCATAAAATGGCAGTATCCTTTATGCCGAAAACTAATGGTAACTTACAAAATAAAACTTCCTTAAAAAATGGAATACTTTATCGCCACTTCGTCTGTTTAATGGAATTCGAGGACAACTGAATATGGTTTATAGTTTCCTTCCTCAGTTTACCGAATTCGCGAAAGAAAAAAGATGCCAATTATCAAACCGCTGGAGGCTTGACGAAAAGGTAAATATGGATCGCAAATTCAAATGTGATACTTAAATAGATTGTAGGCTTGGATGACCTCGATCTTGAAACGATGAGAAATAAAGAAAGGTTACGGGCATTTCCATCATCTCCCATTCTCGTAAAAGGCTGCTGCAGTCGATTTCAAATTTTCGAATTTTACTAACTTTCACCTTATATTAGCTGATGCTTCTTCTGAAACAAGAAACAATAAGTACTAACTATGTTTTATCCATATAGATTTGTAAATGGTAACTCGACGCAATGTTCTCTTTCCTTTTGCATATGACAGGTTCAAAACAGTGGTTATAGCTGTAGAAGCCTGTGTCGAGGTGTTGATTTCTAATTAACCCTGTATGCTCGGATAAAGAGCTAGACTGAAGTTTTGTTAAATAATCACGTGCTAAACATAGTACTCACGCAATAAGCTGGACAGCTGAACTTCAACAGTGCGCGTGCAATTCCCATAACTATCTTCATTCTAGTCAAAACACCCTTCAGTGGCTAATTTCCAACCTTCCTGGTTGTGATTTCATTTGAGTATCATATATATACTACTTACCATATTGAAGGAGCAAGATGGCGCTCTTTCAGTCGGCAATTTGTCAATAGTTTGTGTTCGTAACAGTAGGAGTGCATTCATGAAAAAGTCAGTGCAGATGGGGGCGTGTCTTGACTCGACGGTGTTGCAGTTTGGCAGTACTCAAGAGGCCGACTCGCTGTTTGTGTTACCGGTTAAAGGGAACAGTATCTCAAACCGACTATACAATTTTAAACAAACACAAATTTGCCTGCATGCAGCACTCTATTATAACATTTGCGTTTTCCGTATGTGATCGACGAGCGTTCCAAGAACAGTGACATCACAACTCAAATCAAATTATACGCTTCTATCCAACGGTTAGGTTTTGTATTTGCTCTCTCGACCGTAGTACAAACGCAATCTTGGAAAGTTGTATCATTAAGAGATCTCTTATCGTTGACATTCAAACAATTTATTTGTGGAAGTTTTTAAAGATGATTTGTGAAGCCTGTTGGTGCATTATGTAACAGTTGACATACCAATCGGAAGTTAGGTGGCTCTATGTCCTTCATTCTGTCATGCTGACTTATACATATTCTAAAAAAAGATGGATGGAAAATTTAATCTGTAGAATTTGTTGCACTTGTCCATTGTGCAAACAAAGCGTGACACGAACAAATTGATAAGAGAAATACCAAAACCTGATGCCGCTTCAATTTGCAAGAGTCCCATGCCCAACAAACAATATCCATTCGATTGATTTGCAGCGACCTTTTCTCGAAGACTCTAAGTCTAACAGTATCTTAAATTTATTGCTAATACTTGTTTGGCCAATTTATATAGACTGAAGCTAAATGCACCGGAAAACTTGAAAGAACTTTCAGAATATGCACGCAATACAGTTTTCACTTGCAAAATGTATGATTTTTAGCACTTATATATAACATTTTTAGTTTTACCTCAAAAGACGAAAAGATCCTTCACTAACTTCTTTATAGCAAAGACTTCCAGGTGATAATTAGTATATAGGCCTTTGGAACTGCAGAATTGCACAAGGTCAGTTTCTTTTGTGTTGATCACCTTCCACTCGTAGTCTCTTTTGTTTTCCTTATATTAAACCGGAATGGCTACAATAAGTGGACTTGAAGACCGCCCACAGCAGAATAGAGACAGCTCCATTGTGACAGCATGCAATCAAACATCTGCTTCTCTGAAGATGCTAATATAACTCTCCATAAGTCATACGGAACCAGTTTCTCATGAGAAGAATAAAAAGATTCTGAAGTAAAGCAGTATATTATTAATCTAAACTTTGAATTAACTACTTCTTATGTTACTAAACTTACAAAGGTAAAACTATCGACTTTCACAAACCGATCGAATTCCCAGAGGATTGCCTCGGGCTCAATTCATTGCACTTATGAGAGCTATTGTAAGTGCAACTCAAATGTTTTGCTTTACCAACTATGACGAGAAGACAAAAAGATGCCCGCCGGCACAAGCTTATATTATGCTCTCCCATACTGGCTGCGGTTTCTATAATTCTTCAAGACATACAGCACAGTTTGACAGTTGTAAGTTATAAATTGCTAACCGTCATTGCAACTGAAGTGTTATAGCTCGCCATTTCGAACCCGCTATAGGAATACATTTGTAATGTCTTAGCACAGCTGGATATGTGTGTGCACCTGCTTGTCAAATGCAAAACACCACGTACGATTGCAACAATTAATACTTTAGCGAATGCGAGACCGAACTAATTAAAAACTCCAAAGTAGAATATACTTTTAAATATTAAACTTCAAAAACTTTTTTCTAGTTTCGATACGTCTTATAATCTGTTCAAGCGTTACAGACAATGTTTTACCTTAGTTTTACCAAACTGTTTACCTACATCAGTACATGCCTTACAAGGAAATTCGGCATTTGCACTGCAGACGAGGCCAAATATATAGACACATCGTTTATACTTCCATGTGTCTTCTTTTACGGGTTTCGTAATCTTATCGTTTCCTTTTGTAATGCAAAAAAGGGATCGGTACCTCATTTCCCACTGAGGCAGAAATATCTGAAAAATAATTCAAATACAATCTACATTTATTTTGTATTTTTACCATTACTGCATGAGCCCATGGTCCGTGATTAAAGTTTGGTCAGTCGTGTTCCATTGAGCTCAAAATATAGTGCAGGATGCTCCACTCTTAATTTGGGCCGCATGGAGAATACTCAACAGTATAAATATCTTTATTTGTTTGTTTAATAGGCGGTTTTTTAAATAGGTCGTTAATTATTTAGTTAGTTAGATAATTTGTTATAATATTTTTAGAATGACAACTGTAGAGAGCAAGACATCAGGAAGAACGATCCAGATTGCACGATAATATCAGCGATCTCTTGTGTGAAAAACAAATGTTCAGCTGCAGAAACTGTGAAACATGCGGTGACAGCGTTCTTAATTTGATTGCATCAGTTGTAAAACTTATAAAACTGTTCGCAACTGAAGTAGTGGTGACAGTACTATATCTAGTCATGAGTATGGCAATTCTGGGCCGGGCCTGATGGCAATTAATTCAGATGGTGCAATGCTTAACACAGCTCCGAAGGTACTTTATAGATTTTGCAGACGAAGCGGTTCATCCAACTTAAAAGCATTAATATTCTTCTACGAATCGCAGACACATGCATTATCCATGACAAATGCCACCGTCTATGTCAGCAAGCCTATGGGCCCAAACACCGGAATGGCTTAATTGGCGATGATGTTTATGCACGCACTCGTGTAAAGCTATATATAAAGCGAAATTGGATTCTCCCTGCGGATTTGGACCCCGGGGTACAAATCCGCTAGCTGATATGATATGGAGCACACGCCATCCGCAAATTTGGACCCCCAAAATAAAATTTCAGATAATTGTATTAATTACAAGCGTATTATTTGAAATTGCGAAAATAACTAACCATTTTTAAAAGCTGTATGTTTGTAGACACGCAAGTAACTTCTCGGAGATATATATAACCTTTTTACTTCGTAATCGCCGCAGTATCAGTTTCAACGCGCAGTACCACTCCTACCGAACAACCTATATCACGATCGACGTTCGATACACTCTTTTTTTGTAAAAGCCTTTTTTATAAGAACGTCAGGCTGAATATCAGTCAAACTTTAAGAACATGCTATGAACACACCCGAGGCTGAGGAATGGCCGATAACTTTATTTTGTTATATTTTAATACGGCACAGTCATGCCTCATGGAATGAATCAGCAAACAGTCGATATTGTAGTGCGACATTGTTTGAACTATTGTAGATTTAAAAAAATACATGAAAACAACTATTTAACATTTGATTTCTTTGTAGCGTTATGCTCCCGGAACGTTTGCGCTTGAGAAAAAAGAAAATACGTACATACTAACATAGTACACCAAATACGTATAATTATAATATTTAAGAACATTCAGCCTCGGCGCAAGAATAAGACGTTCTTATATAAAAAAGAGTATACACCATATATATAGAAAAAGCCAGACGCCACTGTGCTTGGGACGGGATCTTGCGTGGGTTCCACGCTCGTCCTCCAAGGAAGGATGATCTTCATATGTCGAGTATTTCGGCTTGAAACTGAAAGTGGTCACATCCCAGCGAAAGAAAAACGTTTTCCATTCCGCATTTTTGATATTATTACGAGTGCAACATGGCCGGGCCAGGCTGCAAGACCACATTAATACAAGCGGGAAACTCCTGTCCCGAGCGCATTTAAGATGGTGGCAATTAACGGACAAAATACCTAAATGTTTTTACTCCATTCTTGTTTATGCAGAATAAATAGAACAAACCACGTCTACAACTCCACTCGCTGGTATACGTTGTCCAGACTCCTGTTAAGTCTTGTCCAACAGTGAAATGTAAATAAAAATAAACTATAAAAAAGTCGGCATAACAACGTACTGTAACAGTTTCGGCTGGCCAGTACCAGCCTTCATCAGGTAATGAATACAAATTGGTACGTGGTGGGCTAATATGTAAAGTGATTGACATATGATAGGTGTGACGTGTATTTTAAAACTTATAGCAGAAGACTAAAATAAAACAACACAAAAGCAGGAAAACTAAAAGGGAGTCTCATCTCGACGATTCAATCCGTTAGGCTCAAGGGTGTTAGCACGAATTATAAGTGTAGCTGTTGTTGTGCTGGCTCTTGTTGTTGTGGTTGTTGTTGTTGTTTTTGTGCTGCCTCTTGTTGTTGTTGTTGTGCTGGCTCTATCGGCGAACCCTGCCGAAAACGTTGGCTCAGTAGACTAAATTGGCAGCAAAAAACTACCTCGATTTGTAGGAAATTTTCTTTACGTAATACTGGAATTTCGTCATTTTTAAAAACAAATTCTTCTGAAATCATCTTTCAAGAAAAAAATTGATATTTCTAATTCTCACTTATGCTTCTACAGTCTTGTTGACTGCTGATGTAAACTCAGTGTTTTTTCTTCCTGTAATTGTAATTATAATTGTTTTACTATTGTGTAATTTTGAAATTAAGTGAAAAAGATATGTTGTTGTTACTTATGTTTTCATTTAATGCCATGAAGTTGATCATACACATGGAGTTAATTTAATCCGTCCCTTGGACATGAAGAAGGAATTTGTTTGGTGTGAAAACGTCTAACAGTTGGCTAGCTATGTCCCTAAAACTCCGTTGTCTAAGATTTATTGCAACTAGAAACAAAGATAAAATAACTAGACCTAAAAGTCGCAAAATTATTTCAATTGATGTTTATTCTTGGATTTTAAGGGAGTCGGTTTTTAGAATTGACGAAAAGGGGTTGGCTTTCTTGATGGCTTATGGAGGGCACACATGGAACATAAGAATTGTTAGTACCACGCTATTCTTCATGGCCGCGCGGATAAACGAATTTTTATCGAATATCTGTACTGTTGACGAGAACATCAAATTCTGTGATCGGGAAATAATCATATTTTTATTCCACTCACTGGAATATAGCATCTACGAAGTTTGCATTTAACCGCGCATTTAACCAAAATATTTTGCAATCCATGTCTCGGTTAAACGTTCTATCTGCCGTGCGTATCTTTACGCGTACAAAAATGAGTATGAGTATGTGCGTACGCTTACGTTTCGGTTTACGTTTGTTTACGTGTGTGTATACGTCTACGTATGCCCGTTTTTATATAAAGTCTGTATGTGTGTACGTTTACGTGCATGTACGTGTACGTATGTAGACGATGTATGTGTGTACGTTTACGTGTGTATGTATGTGCATGTTTGTACAATTACGTGTATACAACGTACAATGTATGTGTGTTTGTATGTTTACGTGGTGTATATATACGTGTACGTATGAAGGTGTATATATACGTGTACGTATGACGGTGTATATATACGTGTACGTATGACGGTGTGTATATACGTGTACGTATGAAGGTGTATATATACGTGTACGTATGAAGGTGTATATCTGTCATGTACATAATACACGTAAATGTAGATCAGCACTAGTTCTCAATCATTAATATTAGTGCCATCAAAAAGTAAACTATGGATTCAGATTAATTTTGACCTCCAGCTGCATCGAATGAATGTTTTAGAAAACGGCTTCTAACTATTGCCATTCACAGACCTTCGTGCAAAATATTAAAGTAGAAAACGGAATTTCATGAACAAGAAAAACAAAACGGTATCTTCAAAATCCTGCAGCAACTCCCTAAATATTAGGCTCGGAATAAATCCGGTAACACTAAAAAATAGTTTATTAAAATAAATACTACTAAAACGAGTATCTATTATGTCACATGGCCTGTACCGACTGCACCGAACCCCCAGACACAAAAGTCTGGTCACTGCACACCTTGTAAATGTGGATAATAGTTCAAATCACATTAATGGGATTTGGTGGGGTTCTCTCGAACTTGCAATTTCTGACAATGAATTCTAATACACTTGCACTTTTGGGTGGGGCATATGTGGTCACATGATCGGTGCCGTGCACGACATGACCACAGCCAATGCTTAAAACAATTGGTAACTCATTTATATAGCTGTTTAGGGTTCCCGAAAATCCCACTTGGTGCAAGAATTACAATTATCTCAAAATGGATGTGTCCTTACAAATTTAGTACAAAAAAACAGGGTTTGTGGGATATTTTTGCAACTTTTATGCCATATCCACATGAAATGGTCAACAAAGAAGACAAAAAGTTGAAAACACTGCAATCTATTTGAAGTAAGCTTTTTAGTTAACTTCGTCGGCCGGTAGGTGGAACGTGCAAAATCAACTCAGGGTTGACAAAACAACTTTTCCTTCGTCGGAGCATCTGAGCAGAAAGAGCCAAGGCTAAGTAAAAAAAAATTGGTTAGCGTCCCCGCCCGACTATTGAAAAAGCGCCCAACTATTGAAAAAGCGCGCGACTATTGAAAAAGCGACCGACTATTGAAAAAGCGCCCGACTATTGAAAAAGCGTTCGACTATTGAAAAAGCGCCCGACTATTGAAAAAGCGCCCGACTATTGAAAAAGCGCCCGACTATTGAAAAAGCGCCCGACTATTGAAAAAGCGTTCGACTATTGAAAAAGCGTTCGACTATTGAAAAAGTGCCTGACTATTGAAAAAGTGCCCGACTATTGAAAAAGTGCCCGACTATTGAAAAAGTGCCCGACTATTGAAAAAGCGTTCGACTCAATTTATTTTTTTTATTTTCATATTTTTTCTTTCAAAATGTTTTAATATTATTTTGCGACTGCAAAACTTGGTAGAAGACTGAATTGGTTGTCCCAAAACTGACCAAAATCCGATAGAATTTGTTATTCAATAAAAACTTATGTTTTCTACATTCCAATACGATGTTTATGTATGATATGATATGTCTGAACACTTCGATGCTGTAACGACAAAAAATTGGGGTATGTTTTATTGTATTTTAGCATCAAAACGTCCAAATTAAATTTTTGAAAAACTTCCCTCCCGACCATAAAATTGCTGGAAAAAGGACGCTAACCAATTCTTTTTTTACTTGGCCTAAGAGATCTTGTTTTAAGAGAGAGAAATCTTAGGTACCTGTGTTATTTGTTTTCACAGATACTGGTCGATGTTTCTTCCGATTCTTTCGATTTTCCTGTAATGCTCTTTATAGAAGAAAATACATCATTTAGACACGTGTCCGGACATAATTGCATTTTATAAAAAGGTTCCTGTATCAGTGTATATTGGAGTCGGAAACTGAGGAAACATTTTTAAAATGAAGGATTTCGCTGTCTAATCTTCACGACGCGTGCGCACTCATCAAGCCATACAAAGTTATCAACCTCAACGATGAAAAATGTGCATATTATGAAACTGGTTGAAATGGCTGAATACACTTCACTGTCATTTTCACTGGATTACTGTATTCATATTGTTTCACTTCTTTGAAGATCACCCGAAAGAAAAACCATAAAAACAGCCTTGATTTATATCTTTAAACAAAGGTCAAATATTTATAATAGGCTTGGCTTCAAAAGTACTCTCGTTGACTGTTGAGCAATATACAGGCAGTGTTCGTGTTTTGTTCAGTACATTTGTTACCTGGAAACCTTTTCTAACGGCCAGTCATTAGTCATTGCCTATTGCTTTGATGTTGACGCCATTAAACTTTGAAAAGGAGGAGGGTCGACCAGAATACTCTTGACACAACGGCATTCTAAAACAAAACGTGGCGGTGTTAAATTCTTAAAATGCATCATGATTCGAGAAAATATACAAGACACCAGGAGAAAATGGGCATCATAACATTAAAGGTGGAAGTTAAAGTTATTTAAATGTTTTATTGTTTACATCACTGCAAACAAAGAGCTTTTACAACTACTTTAGTTCCATAAAACGTCTTGACAGTTAGCGCACCCTATCAGATGCTTTCATCGAGAATCAAAATCCTGTTTCTTCTCTCTGTCTAGCTTTTCAGTCACGGGGAGCAAGAATAATAGAGAGCCTTCCAAGGGATATTGTTGTGATCAAAACTATTTTTGACACTCGAAACAACTGTCGTTCAAAACAAGACCGGACAACAAATCTTGTCGACTGAAAAGTGTTTAATTAGGTGACAAAATATTAATCAATATGGCCGATGGCACATTTGCCCTTTGCCACCCAGACATGTTGGCTTTTTGTACATACCCCAGGCTTAACTTAGCTTGGCTATGTTTTTAACTTTCTAGTTTTTACTATCTATGCTCGATGAACGAGTTGTTGTTATAAATACACTATTCATACTTATCTGAATCACGAAAGCGAGTTTTGATTAATGGAATTGCTCCTCCTCATATGTATAAACTATGCCTCCGAGAAAACTGAAGGGTCTTTTTAACAACTGCCATTTATGTGAGGTATTTTCACTCTAAAAAGCTAGCAAATGAGTTCAGTTTCGCGATAAGGCAACGTCAAATCTGATGATAAACTTCCGTTTATGTAAACTCATCGATTTCTTCACGTACGAACTGTCGTCTTCTGTCGCGACTCTTGGATTTTCCTTCAACAGTGAAAGCTTTTCAAAACTTACATTCTACTGATATTTGCATTAAACTTTATTGTCTTTAAACATTTGATATATGTACAAGTTATTAGCGGCACTTTATTTTCCAGAAGGAAGTCTCTGTTTTCCACTGTGTCGTCACAATATTTATTGTAATTTCCCAGCTATGATATTTTGTTCTTTGAACGATCTGTTCAGTCAGCTTGGATCTTTATTTTCGAATGAAGTATCATTTTCAGTTTCCAAACAAGAATCGTCCTTTAACAGAGAAAAAACCGAAAACACATAACATTATACTTTACATAAATCATTTAGCAGTTGTTATTGTTAAATTGTTTGTTTCGTGAAAATGACAACGCGTACATTTTCCCACCTCTTGCAGTTTGACCAGAATTGCATAACGAATCGATTCTCATCATGCTCATGAAATTGTAGATGGTCCTACAAACAAGCACTTTGCCTTACCTCTTGAAATCTGACAGGAGGTTTATTCCTATGGAAACTTTATCTATAATGCGCCAGCTGCGAAATATAAGTCAGTTTATTTTCGTGTTTCGAACTCGGGTTGTGAAAGCTGCCAGCCAATTGAGGTAATTACTCAACATTTCAATCTCCCATTTTGTCAAAAGGTTCCCAGGCGGTAAAGATGTCCCCAACCCTGAAACAGATAAATGCATTTCTGATTTAGATCGAATCTAAATAGCACTATTTAGAAAATGGAAAAAGTATCCATTGAAACAAAACAGAGATGTTCCCGGAATCCTTGAGGTTTTTCAATTTCCTTCATTGTTTGCGCGCTGAATTAGCAAACAAAGAAATTCGATTAGCAACCATGATTAAGAGCTGCGATAACATCGTTAACGGAAGCTTTATGAACCACTCCTATCTCCGAGATTGGCTTGCTTCTCGTATCGATACGCGATTGGTAAACCATAAATCAGGAAAAGAAAACTGAATTAGTTGGCATGCAGGCACAGAAGACTCATGAATACACTGTATGTCTTATCCTTACGCAACTCCTTTAACCAATTTATGTTCTTAGCTCTTATCAGGAAAAGCGAAAACATATCACTTAACTTTCTGTCAAGGAAAGGTTAATTGCAGGCTGAACGGAGCATGTGCCAGAGCTACGTAGAGCTATGATATCGCGACAACTAACCAACGAGGCGCCTTTGTTTCGCATAGCAATTTGATATTTCGTGTTTCTTCACAGCCATAGGTAAGTCGTTTTCCACATGGATTTAGGAAAGGGCTTTTCCGATGCCAATATCTTCATTTATTGCTTCACTTGTTGCCAACAAGGGAAATGAACGTGGAAGTCAACAGTCCAAGCTACAGTAAAAGTCTTTAGATCATCGGCAGCTCCTGGCAGTGTGTGTTGTGTTCGAATCCAGAGCAATTCAGTTGGAAATAAGCTGGATTAACATGTTGGATCGCTTTATGTGTGGCGCTGTTTACTGACAGTCTTCACTTTTTGAAATCTGGATGTCAGCTGTTTGAGTCTCCCTCGGTCGGTATGTATTAGAAGTCAGTCACATCTGCCACGACAAAACAATGTAGTTGACTTTCTATCTTTTAAAACCCCTGTCTACTAGTTTCTAACTAACATGCACCCGGGAAATCGCGCAACAGTCGGGAATAATAAATGAACACAGTTACTTTTATTCATTCTGTATGCCATCAATATTTTGAAATGATAATTCTTAGGAGAAAGTCGGAATTCAGCGGCACCCAAGGTGGCGTTTGCGTTTTGATCCGAGAACTCAGATATAGGTTCTACAAAAGAAGAAGTGCTAGTTATAACATTCGTTCAAAGCCTCTTCAGATTGGATTGCAAATCGACATACAATTCCACAACCATACACGGAGACATCGCTATGATACGGTAATCCGCTAATAGTCCATTTATCACTTATCCTTTTTGCTCGTGTTAGAACTGATAAGTGCTTACTTGTTGATGGTTATGAAACAGAAACTGACATTAGAATAGTTTCTAATCGATAAATGTTTGT